>JASCZI010122463.1:0-12152 GCA_036250425.1 Stylosanthes scabra | reverse complement strand
CTCGTAATGCCACCTCATGTGAGGAGCTGAGCTCATTGAAGCAAACAACCGTTGAAGCCTAGGAATTAGTGGCAAATAGTGCATTCTTTTGAAAGGAACATTTTTCATGCGTTTATTAGGATTATACCTAGGTGAGTTGCAGAACACACACTTGCTTAACTGCTCGTTATCCTTGTAATACAACACGCAGCTGTTGACACAACAATCGATTTTGATCGATTCCAGACCCAACTGAGAAGTAAGCTTTTTTGCTTCATAATAGTTCTTAGGAATTCCGCTAGCATCATGGGCCACCTCTCTCACCAGACCCGACACTTGTTCAAATGCATGCTGTGAGTAATTATTTTCGGACTTAATGGCTAGCATTCTAGTCGCAATTGAGAGTTTAGAAAATACTGAACCTTCCCAAAGCGGCTTCCTCGCTGACTCTAGTAAGTTGTAGAATCTTTGTGCTTCGGGATTCGGTTCATGGTGTTCTTCTTCATCGTTTTCCGCCAATGTCTCAAGTCCTGGAAAAGCAGCCGCAACCATGGACTCATACCTAACTACGTTGTCACTCCAACTGTTCATTGACGGATCCTCGTTAGTTGCATCATATCCACCAAGCCCATATCTAGTTAGGTCATCCAAATTTCCTTCCCCGTGTTGTACCCATGTTCTATAATTCGGCATGAAACCCTTCCTCAACAAATCAACCCTTATGTCGTCAATGGTTTTGTAATTGGTACACTTGCACTTCGTACACGGACATGTAATCTTTCCAAACCCGACATAGTCATCAAGGCTCATACAATAGGCCAAGAACTGGTCCAATCCATTTATGAATGATGGTTTTAGTCCTCCTCTATTTGAATACACCCTATCGTACATCCATGAACGATCTTGCTCCATAAATATGTGGTACGATTTTTCCTACATTTGTAAAATTTTTAAACCGCTTTAGTTAATCCCTTCTTTTACTCTATAATTTTTTAAAAATTTTGGCAGAGTTTCCCCCTAATTAGAACAACCCAAATGAATTCAAAAGTTCAACACAAATATAATTTGCACACACAATTAACATACAATGCAATTAACGTTGATTAAACCTATCCATTCTATCCACCTTATTCCCCACAACAAGTACAGAGCAAACACAAACAATCTCCACAGCAAACAAACCGGAAGGATCTCTACGCCCCCGCACAGATTCATTCTCCTCTCCCAGCCTACAATTCTATCCTAATAGTTCAAGTCTCTACCCTAAACATTCAATAAATTTTTTCATTTAATTATTCCGATTACCGAATAATTTAATCACTATTACCATTCCAATTTAAAAGGTGTTCAATATAATAATGCTAGGTAAAATGCATAGAGTACCAACCGTAGTGTCGGGATAAATGTGGGCAACGCCTAAACTGCACAATCTCGTACGATCCCCACCCACCAGCGGCACCAACAGCAACTTCAGCAACCGCTATCCCTGAAAAAAAAAACGGCATTCACCCAATACATTAACCAGACACATTAGGTACAACTTCTATCATCAATGGTATTAAGAAAATTAACGAAAATGGAAAAACTAAACCGATTAAACGAAAGAAGGACTTACCCGGAGTACAATGGCGGCGACGGAACTCCGAACGGAGGTCGAAGGAGGGAGAAATCGAAGAGAGAGAGAGAGAGGGCTGCGGAGAGAGAGAGAGGGTGAGTGAAGAAAGAGAGAGCAGTTACGGTTCTGAGGAAGAAGAAGGGGCTCGCTGCGTTTTCATGTTTTTTTTTTTTTACCGACGGCGTGTTTTTTTTACCGACGCTCACGCAAACGCTGCATTTCATTAAACAATATTACCGACGGCTTAGCCGTCGGTAATATTAGCGGAGGCGGGAATTTCGAACTTCGAATTAATGTTATTATCGACGGCTCGCCGACGGCCTGGCCGTCGATAATATTATCGACGGTGAAGCCGTCGATAATATTGTTCGCATATATTTTTTCCCTCGCGTTATTATCGACGGCTAAGCCATCGACGAATATTATCGTCGGCTAAGCCGTCGATAATATTTACAATGCTTAAACTGCCCACGACGCCAGCGACTGCGACGGCTTAGCCGTCGATATTTACCGACGGCTAGGCCGTCTATAGTATTAAACCGTCGTGGCGCCAATTGGCGCCAAAATATCATCATTTCTATCGACGGTCGACAGTCGGCCTAGCCGTCGGTAAACCGCGCATCATAAACGTATATTATTTGGAGAATATTACCGACGGTTGTAATATTATTATCGACGGCTAGGCCGTCGGTAGGGGCCGTGTCCATAAAGTCGTCGATAATAACCGTCGGTACAGCGAGGCCATGTTGTAGTGCACAGATTCTGATTCAGTTCTTATTAAAACTCAAAAGTGATCGTTGAGTTATATGTCACGTACTCAAACTAGTTCTGAACCAATTGAAAATTTTAACAGAATAAAGTGTTGCACATTTATCAAATTCCTATCTCTAATTCAATTGATAAATCATGAGGATTAAGTTTCCAACCTTTGTTATGATTACTTAAATTTTCTCAAATCAAATAATCAAAACACATAGAAGAAGTATACCTCTCCATAATCCTAATTCCGTAACGAAGAATAGAAAACTTTAATCCTTGAATCTAATCAATAACTTGAAACTAAAGAAAATCGAAAACTTGAATCAATAAGCTATGCCGGGATGAACAGAGCTCCTCATCCTCAACAATGGAGTTTAGTTACTCATAATTCTAGAATTGCAAAATAAAGTCTACGGAAAGTAAAAAGTACTCAACCCTAATGGTTGAATTACTATTTATAATCAAATAGAAAACCTAAAACAGAATTCAAATCAAATCTAATCTAAATCAAATCAAATCACCTAATCTAATCTCTAGAGGATCTCCTAACAATTTACAACTTTGTCCTTGAATTAAACTCCTCATGCTTTGCCAATTGCTAATTGAGTTGCCCTTAATCAAATCTAAAGCCTTTCACCAAAATTCACCACTTGAAATATGAGAAATTAAGGTTCCAGTAGGCTTAAAACCTTTGGCGTGTAAAACTTGAGCATGAAGTGTAACACTTGACTATGAAGCGTAAAACTTGAGCATGAAATGTAACACTTGACCATGGAGTGTAAAACTTGAGCATGGCGTTAGTTTTACAAGCTGAAAGATGGAGATTGATCAAAGATCAAACCAATTGTCAACTATAGACATATATGTCTTTTCGAAGCTCTGAATGTTAGCTTTCTAACACAACTGGAATCACTTCGTTCGGACCTCTGTAACACGCCAATGTTGCTGGTTTCTTGACATTTTGGGCGTGTAACACTTCATTTTTGAAGTGTAACATGCCATGCTTTAATAAGGTTCTAGGGAGCTTGATTTCTCCAAGTCTTTGGCGTGTAACAGTTCATTTTTGAAGTGTAACACGCCACTTCTATACAAGGTTCCAGAGAGCTTGATTTCTCCAAGTCTTTGGCGTGTTACACTTGGGCATGGCGTGTAAAACTTCTCTCAATTTTGGGTTACTGGAAGTTTCTTCTAAATCCCAAGTTTCTTCAATTCTTCTTCCTCTTGTTCTTCCTTGATCTTCTTCTATTTTTTCTTCAATTCTCTTCCTTAGAACTTTTGTTCTTTCTTTCTCTTATTCATTGGTTTTCTTCTTCTATTCCTGCAATTGTCATCAATTTCAAACACTCAAAGATATTATGATAAAAGGTGATAATTTGCTTGAGTATAAAGCTATTTCTTTCTTAAATTGCAAGAAAAGATACATTAAAAACTACTAATGATGATCATGCATCAGTATGGTGCAAAGCTCTCCTTTCCCAACTGAGGTTGCGATAAACCATTTTCAACATCATCGTATTCATGGCTTAGCGCAAAGTTTCCTACATAAGTGTCTCTTTCATCCTCAACAATCATGTTGTGCATTATTATACATGCTCTCATTATGTTCGCAAGCTTCTTCTTTTTCCAAAGGCGTGCTAGACCACGTATAATTGAAAAACCTGCTTGCAACACTCCAAATGCTCGTTCCACGTCTTTTGTTTGCCCTTCTTGGTATTGTGCAAATAACTTACGCTTTTCCCCTTTTGGCCTTGATATTGATTTGACAAAGGTGGCCCATTCAGGATAAATACCATCCGCTAAATAGTATCCCATAGTGTAGTTATTACCATTGGCAGTGTAATTTACCGCTGGAGCTCGATCGTTTAGAATATCATCGAACACAGGTGAGCGATCCAATACGTTTATATCATTATTTGAAACAAAAAATCCAAAAAATGAATGCCATATCCAAAGGTCTGTAGATGCTACAACCTCAAAGACTATTGTTGGAAACCCACGATAACCACTCATGTACATACCTTTCCACGCTGTTGGACAATTTTTTCATTGTCAATGCATGCAGTCGATGCTACCCAACATGCTAGGAAATCCACGACCCTCCACCATTTATCGCAAGCATTGTACATCATGCGAATTTGGTTTTCGCAAATATTCATCCTCAAACACGGAGATCACACATGCTGCAAAGTTTTCCAGACATTCAATTGCGGTACTCTCACCTGTGCGTACATAATCATCAACATAATCATTCAATTCTTGTTCCTTTATCTCTTGTTGAATCTGTAACTCCTTTTCCCTCACTGCAATAAGCTTCTCTCTGTGTTTCCTCTCCTTTAATAGTTCTTTCTCCCTAACAATCTTGAAATCCTCTATCAGAGAAAGTTTCTTATCAATGGATGATTTCATCTCGCTAAGACCTTCGAACAGTTTTGCTTTTTCCTTTACCCTTCTCTTGCTCTTCTTCAATCCTTGCGGCCAGAAGGGTGAGCCAATACCAGCATCTTCAGCCAACGGTTTTTCTGGGTTTGATGACGATGAGTATGCTCCAATCGAAGTGACCTTGATTCTTTTGGATCCTACGCTTTGCATTGGTAGTTGGCTTTTTCATTTTTGTTCTAAACGAAGCATATTCCAGTGCCTCTCGAAAGTGAATTTCTGACCATAATTATCGGAGTAGATTTTATATGCCAACTTCTTTATATCATTAGCATTTGAACCACTCCTTATGTTTCGAGTATCTTGATCACTGCAACCAGAAAATTTTGCAACTGCTTTGCTGAACTTATACCATCGTTTCTTAGTTGCAACTGTTCCCCTTTCCATCATTGGGTTGTGTTCTTCACAGTAGTTGTTGATTCGATTCCAAAATGTGTCACTCTTTTGGTCGGTACCGACTGCAGGATCGGTTGAAATATTCAACCACGCACTAATCAGCATTTCATCCTCTTCCCATTGCCATAGTGGAGTGCTATGTTGCCTCTGATTCCCAATTTCATGATCATTGAGATCGATGACATCTAATCCTCGAGGGTTTGCAAAATCGAAATGTTGCGAATTCGGACTAGAATGTATCGAAATTTGAGGGGATGGGTTAGAAGATGCATCAACACCAACTGAGCCAGGCCTTGATGCACTAAATTGAGACGAAAACTGAAAACATGTTGGGGACATATTACCGATCGAGGGGTTAAACATGGTTGAGAACGAATATTGAGGTGTTTGTGCATTTTGGTTTTGAGTTGGAAATGTATTAGGTAGTGTGAAGTTTCGGTTTGAATTTTGAGAATTTGAAGATTGAGATTATTGGGTGTTTGGATTTTGAGAATAATTTTGCAAGTAATTGAAAAAAGAGTTAAACTGATTGGGATCCATTTTTTGGTAGAGCAAATCTGAAAAATGTTGAAGAAAAATGAAAGAAGGTGTAAAAATAAAAGTGTGTGTAGTTAGTATTTATAGATGAAATAAATTAATTTAATATATTTTTTTCTTGTTACCGTTGCATTATAACGTTTACATTAATTATTATGTTATTTTTTTTTAACTAAAGTTGGAGCCCTCTACGCAGGGACTACGCTTCATTGGGCCCCGTGAAGCCACTCACACAAGCTTCCTCCAATGCTAAGTTCCAAGTCCTTATGTGTAATGTGTCAGACGAGGAACTCAAAATGGTCACCATTAGAGTTGGTCTAAGAGCAGCTCTAACCCAAATACATTTGAGTTCCTCTTCTGATTTTGTGTCAGAAAAATGACCTATTTAAGCCTGGGAAGAAAAGGAGGGACCAGAGATAGAATTTTAATATTAAAAAATAAAAAATATCTTAACAAATATAACATTAAATAAAAAAAACTCTTAATAATTTTATTATATTTTATTTCATTCTAATAATTTAGCTATAAGTTTTTCGTGTTATATTTTTATAGGTTATTATTAATTATGAAATTATTAAATTTACTAATTAAAATTTTATAATTTTATTTATTTTACATTTATTAAAATTGTGAATTCTTATTTATTTTTAAAATTTTAATAATATTTTTTTAAAATAAATTTAATTTATTTTTTCATATATTAATTATTTTATAACTATGAATTATTTTATAATTTATAAATTTTGATAACATTAGTATAAAAAAAAATAATGGAGAAATATATTAATTTATCTTTATTTTAATTAATTAGATAAATGGAGTCACGACGAGGACCAATGTAAGGCCCTTACATTGGTGAAGAGGTGGGATGTTTAAGTTCCTATTTACTATTTATAACGCAAAAATTTATGTGGAGTTACATTTTATGACAGGTGTACCAGGAATAGGGATTGAGTCCAGTTCCGCATTAGAGCTGCTCTAGCAACCAACAAGTAGTATTGCCTCTGTCATTCAAACTTCAAAGCATAATACAATAAATAAGCTATATTATTGACATGTGTTATCTACATGTGTAATTTTTCTTCCACACATTATCATTGGCCTAATAGAAATAGTAATAAATAATAATAGTAACAAATATTTTTTTTAAAAAGATAAATATAATTCAAATGATGATTTAGAATAGACAGTCATTTGTGAAAATTTTATTTTATCATAATAGTAGTTTTTCTTTCCGATGCTTACACCACTCACAAGATTTCCAAATGGAGGTGGGGGAGAAACCAAAACAGGAAAATAAACACAACAAATAATGATTTCTAAAAGCCCAAAACATAAACAAAATCATCTTTGCCACTCTTAAACCCCCAATGTACACCACCATATACACCTAATTTAGATAATTCTCCTCAAACTATCATCTTTTCAGCCCACTCCTTATTTACATAATTAATACAACCAGAAATCAACTCCCAACCTTGAATCCAAAATTCCATGCATACCACCTGAACACTTGTTAAAGTGTACATCCTCTAAACAATTCAATCCAACAAATCAATCTAGCAAACTCAATGACTCATTTTCCTCCAAAACCCCTAACATTCTACAATTCAACTTTCATCTATAATTACGTAGCGCACCTGATTTGAGTATTTCACCGCTGCTTGCACAAAAAGTTTTTGAAAGTCTCACTTTCTTCCTCCCTTGAGTACCACCTACCCCAGCAGCTTCGTTTCTCGATTTCACATTCGCCTTCGTGATGAATGAACTAAGCATTGCATCTACATCACAGCCTCCAAACTTCATGCCACCAAATTCACATGTCTCCTTTGCAACTAGCGCTTCATCTCTCTCAAAAGATTCTGTTTGTTGGATTTCATCTTCATCTTCATCAATCTAGCAGTCGTTTATTCCATGGCCTTCTTGATGTGTATGTGTTCCATCATCCACTAAATCCATCTCATTTCTTTTTTTCTATTCCCCTTGTTTTTTGGATTCATCTACATGTAGTCCAGGAGAGCAAGGACCAAATCTGGGAAGGAATGGACAACTATTGCTTGAGTCCTCCTTGTTATTTAGACTACTCTCAATACCATCAACTTGAGTTTTTTGTAGTCCATGTATATCCAACTTATCAATTTCTTTGTCCGCTTCACTTTGATCATGTATTACACCTGCTTCTTTATATCCCAATCTAATTCTAGATCGTTACATCCCTCCTGTGTTGCACCAGCTCCATTTTGGATATGCTCATTAACATTCCTTTCGTCTTCTTCGCAAACGGTTATTTATTGTGTTTGGAAGCAATTCTCCCTCTCTGCCTCTATCATTGTCGGCAGAGACGGCGGTGATACACACTAGCCTCTTCTATATTCATTTTAGAATCACCAACAACATCTTCCCCTTCCACTGACACTTTCGGGTGTGTTTGTATACTATAGACATCTCTTCTGAATTCTCTTGCATATATTTCAAATACTCTATTATTCGCTTTTAACGTCTGCCATTTTTGTGTAGGCTCCCACTGATAGTTGTTCACCAGAATTCTTGCAGCAATGAACGAAAAACACTCTTTTGTAACAAAATCCTCCATCACAGACTTTCCCCATGTCTTGCTGACCTTTTCAAATGCATCTCTTGACCATAGGTGAATAGGAAACCCCGTTAATTCTACCCATAGACGACAAGAATGGCTCCATAACAATCCCAAGTAGGGCTGTCAAACGGGCGGGTTTGGCCCATTTAGCTCGCTGGTTAATCGCGCTAGCCCATTTAAGCCCGTTTTTATATGGGCTATAAAATTTCTAACCCGACCCATTTATGGCCAGTCTGATCGGTAAACGGACTGACCCGTTTAATTAATTAATTAATTAATTTAAAAAAATAAAAAAATTAATTTTTTATTTAAAAAAATTATTTTTGACAAAAAAATACATTTTCTTAGCCAAAATACCTTCGGAATAACAAAGTTTTTTAGTTAATAAATCGATTTTCGGGTCGAATAAGAGAAAATAAAAGAAAAAATGCTATTTTTTGAAAAAAATCAAAAATAAATTAAATGCCCGTTTAACCCGAAAAAAAAACCGGGTTAAACGGGCTCAGCCCATTTAGTCCGGATTTTAAACGGTCTTGACTCAGAGGCAAAAGCCCGCCCATTTAGATTGATAAACGAGATGGCCTGACAGGTTTGGCCCATTTTGACGGCCCTAATTCCATGTGGTTTCTAACCTCATCAAACAGAGACAAAATGAGTTGGTCTTGTAGTGTAGACTCCTTTATCTCCTCTGAATCAAAAGTGAGTAAGCACTTATAGGGACCAATATCCCTACACCATAGTTTGCCACTCCATTTTCACTAATTTCTTATTATCCTCGGTACCTCAGGCAAATCAATGTCCTTGACGCTTGATCCGATGATACTTCATCAAAGAACCTCTTGTTGATCCTCTGATTCGTCTATAATTACTTCTTTTCTACTTTCACTTGTGTTATCACCAACTACAACCTTGCTAAATACCATACGCCCCTCCTCATGGTTTTTCTTTTCCTTCCCTTCTTTAACCATTGGTGGTCCAATGAATAATTCTCCACAATTTGTTTCGAAATTTGCTTAGAATTATCAAGTCTGTCATCTTTAAAAAATAGTGGAACCATTTTATAATTGCACAGAAGCAGCCTAAAAATTATTTCAGCCTAAAAATTCAAATAATGTTAATTAAAAAATAAACAACTTGCATTATAAGATTCGTTTATTGTTTTGTGTTTTTTTTAATAATTGGATGTAAAATGTATTGATTTATTTTTATTTTTATTTTAAATACAAGTTAAATCTCATAATTCTTTATCAGTATTGACAATTGTAATTATCACTTAGACATGTTGAACTTCGGAGATACTATATAGCAATTTCCATACTACCAAAGCTTAAATCCTTTATTTCCTTTATGGGCTAAATGAAAGGAAAGGTTAGCACGCACCTCAAACGCAGAAAATATGAAAATTCTCATGAAGATCTATTTTTTATTAAGATATTGTTAATTTACGTTATTCATTTAATTTTTCATGTTAATATTAAGATGCTGTTTGAAGTGTATATTTTGAAAATATCAAATAGCTACAGTTTTTTTTAGTAATTTCAAATTATTTATCATCTACTTGAAAAAAATTATATATCTAATTTTTAATAATTTAATATTTTTTCGTATAATTATATTGATATTTGATAATAACAAAGTAAACTATTTTTTCCATATATATTAATTAAATTTGTTTGCTTTCAATTCACTTTTATTCGTTTCTGTTTTAAGTGAAACATCATATAGATATTTCATTATGGGTTTAAGAGTTAATTAATACTTTAAATCCCAAAGAGCTATCCTCAAACCTATAATTTATTTTACTAACAAAAAAAATTATCATTTATTTTCCTAACAAAACCTCCTCTACAACACTAATAAACTTACTTATCAAATTTTTAAAAAATTCTATCAAAACCTCAATAATCAAATTCCAATTAAATACTCAATTCAAAATTTAAAACTCATTAAAATAAAAAACCTAACCGAACTAGAAAATAATAAATTTACAAAAAAAATTATTTTTAGATTCATGATTTTCGGACTTGAAGTTTATGATTCACGATCAAACCCAACTAAGCCAGAAATCAAAATACTTATACTCTTAACGTGAGTATTATTTTAATCGGATTGAATCTCAATCTTGGATGGATATGAATTTTACTGTTTAGAAAAACTCAAGTGAATTGTTTAGTATTTTGGTGGGAATGATGATGTATGTGAACTCTCGCTATTTTTTGTTATAATTTTTAAATAAATAATTAAAATATTGTTTTAATCTTATCGATACGGGTTATTAAACTTGTTGTTGCTGCAATTAATGAATAAAAGTATGAAATATTAAAGAAAAATATATTTATTTTGTATCTAGTTTATGGAAGAAAGTTTTAATTTGTAGGGATATAAACTGACCGCCCAAGTGAAGTTAGGGTGTTCTTTGATTTATGTAATAAAGGGATATAATAAATATAGAAAGTGACTATGTTTGTGTTTTGCTATTGTTTTAGTGGTCAAGGAATGAAGGAATCTCTCAACATTTGAGAACAAAATAGCACAAGAAAGCAAGTCATGCAAAGAAACATGGAGGTTAGCCAAATAATAATGGAGCTTTGAATTTGGAAAGAAAGAGAAGAATTGGAGAAGGCTAAAAACTAGGGAAAATCTTGATTCGAATAACATCATGGATATGGTGGATATGCTTTATATAAGGAGAAAAGTAGGGAAAGTTTTGCAGAGAAAATTACTTGACAGATAGTTAGGAAGCAACAACAAACACAATGAACATTTTTATACAATAATATTGCAATTGAGAAGTACAATCTCATAAAAAAAGAGGGTGTGATCATAACATCACATAAAAAAATTCAAAAGTGAGCAGAAAATAAAAGAAAGCAAAGTTGGGAATATAATTTCATGGAAAATAAATTCTTGAGATTAAAAACTTATGTAAAAAATTTGAAAATGTAGGACAAAACTCATAGTGAGTTCTGGAGCATGGGAAGAGCTTATAAATTCAAGGACAGAGATGCTAATAACATGAGCAAATAAGTAGATGTAGATACTAATGATATGGTGAGAATTGCATTTCAAATATAGGTGTTGTTTCATATAATATATATGAACCAAACTAATAAGCAATTTTTGTGACGGATTGTGTAGCATATTTTGTATTCTTCCCACACGTTAGGATAAGAAATAAAGCATAGTTTCTAAACAAAATAAAATACTAAGATACCTAGCTGGCAGGTGAGGCTTTTTAATTGTTGATTCATGCATTATTTGCATTTTCAAACTGAATATGGAGTTGATCTTGGAGCTAATTGGGTTTAGAGTTTATCAAGCCTCTATATATCAGTTGATTCATTTAAGTTTAATAGATTTAAATTAGAGTCAAAGTCAGCTGCTAGAGTTACATTAAGTTTGGGTGGAGCTAATAGAGTTAGTAATAAGATTGCTTCTCTTGATTTCTGCTATGTGTGATATAAATAGCAACTAGTGTACATATAAATTACAATCTTGCTATTTGAACAAGTGGTTTTACCAACCAAGTGGAAAACCAAGTAATTTTAAAACAACACCCCCACTCTCACCATCCAGGCGCGTGTTCACGCGCTGCACTTACAATTGCTTTCGGCTAACGTAACCAACTCACACACTCTCTCACTCAACTCAAAACCGCCTCAGAAAACGTTCGAGATTCATCAAAAACGGTCAAATCCAATTGAAATCCATCAATTTCGGAACACAAAAAACGAATACTAGATTTAAAATCATCAAATCGAAATCGAAGACATTGAAAAATAGAAGGAAGAAAAGTAACAGAAGGTCGCGGAAGCTACGAAAACATTCAACGTT
>JASCZI010122456.1:0-10876 GCA_036250425.1 Stylosanthes scabra | reverse complement strand
GCAGCAAGGCCAAAATTCAAATATTTTGGCAACGGCTAGTATCTGCATCGATGCAGAGAGGTGTGCATCGATGCAGATAGACTAAAAACAAGAAAAACGGCTAGTTGACAAAATGATTTGATTCCATTCACACCCCAACGGTTCTATGCTTTTGGGAGTCTATAAATATAAGTTTTTGGAACTCATTTCAAAAAAAAAAATTCTCTCCAAACCTATATTGTTACTATACTTGATTTTCATATCATTTCTAAAGTGTTATTATACACAATTTGAGAGATATACACATTTGGTTCATAGTACTTCATTTGTAAACACATACTCTTTCAAGAGAGCATTCAAAAATCTTTCAATTCGTTGAATTGTGAAAGGAGAGTGGTGTAGCTCTTCTTTGTAAGGTTGAGATTTGAGTATACACTATAGTCGGTAAGAATCCGTAGAGAATACTAAGCACTCAAGGAAAATTCTTGAAGTTGGGATAACTTCGAGTGGAGTGTGTTAGTATTTGGGTGATCTAGTCCGTGAGGCGTATCTCAAAGGCTCGTGTTGTAGTGGTTTATCAAGCACCCTTTGAAGCTTGGTGGTTAGTTGAACTTCTCAATTGCGATCGGGAAAGAGTGGACGTAGGCAAGAGTTTTGGCCGAACCACTATAAATTGTGTATCGTATTTCTATCTCTCAACTTTTATATTATTGTTATTTAAATTTATACAAGCACTTTGAAATTGTAAAAGCTCCTTGTAAGTACTTAAGAAGTGGCTTAAGTCCTTGGAAAAATACAAATTCAATTTACTTGAGTTGTTTATATTCAAATTTATTTAAGCTTCCGTGAAAATTTATCACTGTTGTTTAATACTCAATTCACCCCCCTCTTGAGTACTTGTATCTTGTGCATACCGTCTAACAATAAAGTATATATTAAATTATAATAGTATAGTATTTTGATAAAAACTATTTATATCTTTACAATATAAGGACTTTGGAGCTTTTTGCATAAGAGATTAATAATGGTAAAGCCCCAAATTTCGTAAGAATAAACCTGGATGTGACGGTTGGACCAGTTTGGCTTGGTCGGCTCGGTATAGGACGAGCGCGATTAAACCAGGTTCCTTTATTGGGGACGGGTTCGGCATAAAGCCGATCTTGTTCTCTTGAAACGGATTGGTTTAGTTAGACCAAGTATTAGTTTAATCGGACTTGGGTTGAGTTAGGCCGATCGGTTCAGCTAAGTCATGTGTAGCCAGTGTAACTCAGCTACCAATTGATATTCCCGGCTAACGGTTCTGGGAACTGGTGTGAGTTGTGATTCTTTTGTTTGTGGTTTGAGGGGTCTCTCCCCTATGGGCTCTTCGAATGATCATCTATTCCTCACTGTCGATGCGGTCGCTTTCTCTCTATAAAATGGTGACGGGATCCTCACCGCTGTTCCATCGTCAACGAGTAAGGCTGGGCTTTACACGACAATGTACCTGGGGTACGGAGTGTACTCACAAGGGCAGTACGGGCCACTTTGGTAGATAGCTTGACATTCGACAGTTGAGAAACCATACTTGGGATTTATTCCGAGTATTCGTCGGGAGCGGGAAGTCAAGCAACGCATGAGCTCATGGCCTGCAATTAGGGCAAGGCATGCATTACACTTGATTGCGCATTTGCTTGTGAATGCTAGATGCATAACTAAGTTGATTGACTCTTTTGTATTTGCTTTCTTGGTTTTCTTTGCTATGAATATAATGCCTATTATTCCCCTATGATATATGCACTGTACCTACATGACGTAAGCCCTAGGATAGTTTAGTTGCCTTTAGGCGTCGACTGGGAACGTTAGGTTCTGACCGCCGTTTTCTTTCTTTACCCACGCTTAGATGGGAAGTGGCGTCATCTACTACGAATACGAGAAGCGCGAGAAGTTCGAGGATTATGACGAGAAAGTCGATGCAGAGCTAGGAACCATCAAGATAAGGCGTTATCACTTTGATGACGAATCTTTCGTCCACCCTCTCCATAGTGTTAGAATCGATCCCGATCGTCCCTACAAGATCCCTATCAAGCCGCTGCTAGCCGATCATCTTTGTAGTTCATCTGGTGAGGGAAAGTCTTCCGCTCGAGGGTCTCACTCTTCTAAATGATCGAGTTCAACCCCGCATGATTCATCGAGGAGGTCATCATCAACCCATCGAGTAGTTTCACCTTCTCCTGTTATCGCTAGTAGTTCCCTTCATCGTAGCGTGGCCGGTAAGATGATGAGGCCGCCTAGGAGTTGGGAGCTCATTCTACCATCCGAGGGTTGGATGTGCGAAGGAGATGAAGGAGAGAAGGAGATTGGAGGGATGGAACCCTCTCCTCTGCCTATGGATGTGGATGCCGACGAGGAGCTTCAGCATTATCCCGAGCACTCTCCCATCCATAGTGGTTATGCTTCAACAAGGAGTTCACCCGGGGATTCATCGGACCAGCACTTCAATAGTCATTAGCACATAAGAGGCTTAAGTTGTAGTCGTCGCTTCATTTTATTTTAGTCCCATGTCATAGTATAGGTGACCAATGTAAGGTCAGGCGGGTGTTTTATTTTGTATGAGTCTTTGTACTTTGATGTTTGTAATAACGTTACTGTTAATATATATTATCTTGAGATTTCTTCGCTAGTAGCGAAAGAAATTGCCTTAGTTGTTTGTTAATATATGTTTGACGCGATAACATTTTATTTCCGACGAGCTTATATGTAAATAATATGGTTTAGAGTTAGTTTCTTAGGTTAGGTAATGTGGCATTCCGATCGTAGGTAGTGTCGCGACATATTGAAAATCGGGATGTTACATTATGATTCTAGAAATTAATATGTAATCTCACATGAAAACATGGATTAGTTGCCCACTAATTGTTTTGATTGATATTTGCCCTTGATATTGACGTGTTAAGTTAAGTGATTTTGAATGTATATGATATGTATGAGCGAAAAATATGAGTTGTCATGCCATTGGGTGTGAATAATTATGCTTTGAATGATTTGAAATGGAAATAAGAAAGTTGGGAGTGTGAGGATATGGTTTGAAATAGATTGGAATGAAAAATGATATGTTTTGGGTTTTGGGCAAAAAGCTGTTTTGGTGAGAGATTTCTCGCTCTATGATTTTTCAAAGTTGTTGAGAAAACTTATGGAAACTTGACTTGATTTGAAATCTATCAAATGATTTTGAAAAGGTCATATTTGGGAAAATGAATGGAAAGTTATTTAAGTTGAGTTTTGGAATGAAAATCTTATTTTCTGCAAAGAACTACTTTACTGCTTATGAATTAACTCATCCCAATGGGGAGTAAACTCATATGACCTGAAACTTTACAAAAAAAAATGAGATTTTCGAACCTTTGAGTCGATTTGTCACCCTCCCGAGTCAATTCAAAATTGTCCAGGGAGTGAACGAATATTTTTGGGGATAAATGAGTCGATTCCTTCTTGCCTGAGTCGACTCAGTCTTTGTGAAGGTGAACATGTTGATTTCTCTAAGTACAGAGAGTCAACTCAAGTAGAGTAAGAGTCGAATTATTTATGGCCCATAGCAAATTGTATAATTTCATGTTTTAGAGAGTCGATTCTCTCCATCCTAAGTTTACTCAATCGCCTCAAAAATAAAAGAAAGATTTTCCTAAGTGTAAAGAGTCGACTCTCGGTTGGATAGAGCTGATTCATTTTGGATCGAAATTGAAACAAAGTTTTTCCAAGTGTCATGAGTCGACTCATGTACCCCATGAGTCGATTCAAAACGTCCCAGAGATGAATCTTTTTTGCAATGGCTACTGATAGTCGACTCAGTCCAATCTAGAGTCGATTCTGGCCTTATAGAAACTCTTTTTTTTCAAGTTTTCTAAGTTTATCTCTACTACCATGTCTTCTCTCACTCCCTATACTTCATAATTACCCCTTTGAGGGTGATAATGATTAAAGAAGAAACGATACGTGAGTTGGTGAATGTGGGTGCCTTTGAGGATTAAAATTGTCCCTACTCCCGGATAATAGCAGACCCTCAGACGTTTGAGGCGTAAACGGAACGCCACTGGCGTGAACGAACGTCCTTGGGGATGTGTGTTTCTGAGAGTGATCCGGGACTAGTGCTGGACGTTCAGGTTAGCTAATATAACTGACCAAATGAGCTCATTCGCCTTAGGACTAGACATTCATCGTATGCATTTGGTTGTTTGATTAGATTGAATTGTTTTGGTGTGAAAACTCTTAAGTGATAACATGTTTTCCTTGTTGTTTCCACTAAGTGACTTTACTTGTGAATTTCTTGTTTTGCTTTGCCTTGTGTTTGTGTATCCCAACCTCCTTATGTCTTTAGAATGGAACGATGGTATGATATAAATGTGAAGGAAAACAAGTAAGGAGTTTAGAAATGTCTACTGGAATCCTATTAGCTTATATCTTAAATTTCGGGCGCTTTTATCGTACTGGAACCCAGTGATTTGTGGCTCTCACTCCGTATATTCACATATTTTTCAGATGCAGGTCATGATGTTCATTTGAGAGCGGTTCAACTTCTCGTGGAAGTTGTGGCGAAGGGTCTTTTGGGAGGAAACTCCTTTTCGTTTAATTTATGTAGTTAGTTCTCCAAGATGTTTTTGTAAAGATAAACCTTATCTTTTATAGACTCTTGTCATTTGAAAAACAATGCCTAGTAGCAGCCTAATCAATTGGAAAAGTAGGAAGTTGTGCTTAAACACTCATGATTACTAATGTAACTAGCCGGTTTATTTTCATCGACCGAGACTTAGATTGCTATTTATATTTAAGTATTTAACGCAGTTAACTATATCCTATCATGCTTATTAGAGGAATCACGCTGCTTAATTCTCTACGTTACGTGTTTCGCGATGTTTTTAGACACAAAATCCTATGGCTCCTCGATTTACTTACATTCTTTCAGTTACAATATTAATAATAATATCTAAATCTTATGTCATAGCGCTTTAAGATTTCTTTATTACTAAGACTTAAGCTCAGTAAGTGGATTTTAGGGCGTTACACCTAAATGTTTTTTGGAAAAAGCCATGTTTTAGATGGGTAAATGAGGCTAACCCAACGGGTTCAACCCATTTTGACAATGATATTAAATAGAGATCCGTGATAGAAATATGTGGAACAATAATAGAGACTTTTTTATATAAACGGAGAAAAAAGGCATGGAATGAGTAAAGAGATACATGATTTCATAATACCCATTACCATCCCCACTCACAAATTATTTATTACTTTAATAATTTTATATATAACAATAATACTAAATGATTTTCATAATTTAAATTTAATTTAATCTTTTGTGTAACGCACGGGTAAATAAACTAATCACACCTAAATACCATTCGATTTTTTATTTAAATAAAATAAATGATTTATTTACAAAAATATATATTTTTATGAAAATTTACCAATTTATACATCCTTACTAGTGCCGCGGATTGAGACAGAGGGCCCAAATTCACTCAGTCACGCGGGCCCAATCTGCGACATTGGACAAAAACAAAAATAGGGGGATTTGGGGTTTGATTCGTTTGTGTTCAGTACCACGGACTGGCCAACGTGAATGAGTGAATTTGGGCCCTCTAATCTCAGTTCACAACCCTAGTAAAGATATTTAAATTGGTAATTTTTTATAAAAGTATTTATTTTTGTAAATAAATAATTTATTTTATTTAAATAAAAAATCCAAATATCATTCCCCTATTTTGAAATTTAAAAATTTTAAACTTTAAAATTCCCACTCAAATTTTCATCTTTCTTCGTATAAATTTACTATCCCACTTCAAAATAATGAAAATATGATAAGTAAGAGATTAAAATTTTCATATTATTACTTTTTGAATTCAAATTTAAAAGAAATGGAGAATTTCCTCCCAACTTAAATTTTGAATTTGAATGAAAAAAAAAAAAAAAACTTTCTTTCTCTCACTTTCACCATTAACAATTTCTATACCTATTTAAATTTGAACATTTGAATAATAAATTAAGAATAGATACTTATCACTTAAAAAACGCAACACTTACCATTTAAATAGACTCATGACTTGTGAAGCAATAAGTCTAAACTCCTATACTTTTTATTTTATATATTATAATTAATAATCATAGATAATAATAAATAAATAGATAATAGATACTTTTATATTTTAATAGATAATAAATAGATAAATTATTATATTATGAAGGACTTAATATTTGATAAGACATCTAGCACATTTAATAAGATACCTCATACCAATAGAGAATGATCATTTATCCATAAGCAACCACGTATCATTCAAATAGTCTTGTAATACATTTTCTTATATGATAGTAACATATGATAGTAACAGTAATAGACTAGAGTATTAATTGGGCATTGAAAAAAAATTAACTCATTTTCTTTCTTTTTATTTGTTACTTCAATTTACTTTTTGTTTTATATGATATTTTAAAAGATTTCTAACATGGATTCTAAAAACACATTTTGAAAACATGAAGCAATTAATTTTGAGAGTGTGTTGGACCTTTCTTTATGTTTTTTTTTCCTAATCTAAAAGAAGCCAACAAAGTAATGGGAAATAGAAGAAGCTTGGTTCTCTATCTTCTCTGTCAGTTACTACTTTCTTCGCCAGCAACCTCTTTCTTCTTCCTCGCCGGTGATATATTTTTATTTTGAAGCTTTACTCTATTTTGATTTACTCCATTGTCATAGATTGAAGAAGAAGGAAGAGGAGATTTGCTTTGGAGGTTGGATATTTTGAAGATTGGATAAAAGTAATCTTAAAATTGAAGAGATTTGAATTTGAGTCTATGAGAGAGTAAAAGATGCTTTTGCTTTTTGAACTAAGAGAAAAAAAAAAAAAACTATCTTGTTGGAGAAAATATATAAAAAAAAAATATAATGTCTTTTTTATCCTTCTAATCATTATTTTTATGTGAATGTTTTTTGGTGTAAATAGATTTTTTACTTAATGGCACACTTGTTGAGCATTGACTTCTCTACTATTCTCACTATTCTCTTTTAATATAGGGACTGATGATTTTAAAAAAATACTAAAATTATTCACGAAAATTTCGAACAATGACAAAACTACACATAAAAAATAAGAAAATGAGCTTTTTATTTATAAAAGATGGATTCTATTTGACAAAACTACCCAAATACTATTAACGAGCCATTAATGTTGAGTAGTTTTGGTGACATTTTGGGTAATTTTGTCAAAAGAAATTCATCTATCATAAGTAGAAAACTCATTTCCTTTTTTCATAGGTAATTTTATCAATATCCGAAACTTTCTAGGTAGTTTTAATATTTTTTCCTTTAAATTTATCAAAGTTAAAACATATAAATATAGCACAAAAATATTGGAACATAACATAAAAAATATTTATATACAACTCAAAAATAGACATGATTTATAAAAGTTATTACATATAACATAGAAAAATTAAATCTTAGCACAAAAATTAAAATACTAAAATGGACTTAGATAATAAAAAATTATACATATAATTTTTCTTATCCTAATGTAAAAATATTGAACAAGCTAACTAACAGGGTTTTATCAACAAACTACTTGCATATTAAGAACAATAAAAAAAATAAAATAAAATCACAAACTAAGTGAAAAATGAACATCCAAAACCTTATCAAAACCAACGTCCCATATGCAAAACAACAAAATGCTTATAAGAATATCCAAAATACAAAGAAAAAAAGCAATTAAATTTCATAAAAGTGAGATCCACTTTCCATCAAAAAATGAAAAATAAAAGGACATACAACAAATTAGCTAAAAAGAGAAATGAAGGAGAGATGAGGAAATGTACCTGCAACACAGACCAAGGATCAGCAGGGAATAGACCTTACAAACGCTAGGTGACAGCGACAGAAGGATCGCGTTGACAATGAAGCAAGACATGGAGATGGCAATGAACGGCGTGAGTTTGAGAGCTTCTTGGCAACACATGGTAAAAGAGAAAGAAAGTGAAGGGCATCAATGTGAGATGGTGGTGGTTATTGGCGTGCAAGCAAGAGAATCGTCGAGCAAGAGAAACGGCGAAAGTGTCGAAGATGATGGCTGACAGAGCAGAAGGGAAAGCGGTGGTGGTGACCGACGCAATTTTGAAGGACGAGGCTAGGGAGTCATCCCTTGCTACCATCCGACCCATTGATACTCCCACTAATATTTGTCCGTCTTAAAAGCATTATCAGCTCTCTTCCATTTAGGGTGGCAAAGCAAGTAATCCGTCTTCACCCGTGATGCGGTGTTTTGTAAACCCTAGATCTCGACAAGTATATCGAATCGTATCAAGTAATACCACGGTGAAGTGGGTATCGATCCCTTGAGGATTAAAGGACTAAGCAATCATTACTAATTAATTATTCTAATCAGATCGAATGAAAAACAGGAAGTATGTAAGACTAAGAATTTTCGAATACTAAGTAGAAAGAAAATCAGAAGATTACTTGAGATGTAAGCGATGATGAGAGAACTGTTAAGAGATCTGGAGATGTTTTTCCTTGAGGGCCAATGCATACATTCGAATACTAATTCTAGGGTTTCAGTTATCAAGCACAACGAATCTAGTTTAACAAAGCCCTAATCTCTTAGTAACTTAGCTTCTATTTACCTAATCAAAAGCTAATCTCTTAGTCGATTAATCAAACAAATAGATGAAGACCTAATTCAGATTCTAATCCTTATGAGTCTCAAAAGTGATCCTAGATCGGATTAAATGTCACTCTATCCCAACAAGTTCTAATCCAATTTTAACCCACAGAATTATTAGTTGCATAACAATTAGCTTGACTATCTCTAGTTAGACCTAATTGATTATGTGATTCAATTTCCAGCTAGCATAAACTAATAGATCGCTCAATCTAATTAATCTAGCCCTAGACAAGTTAAGAACACCTCTCACTGATTCTAAACTATTGAGATGAAGAATAGAAAATTAAACCATGCATAGAAGATAACTGAAAATACCTCAATGAATTAATAAACGAATGTACATAGAGACTACCTCATGCCGGGTGAACAGAGCTCCTCACCCATAACAATGGAGTAGTTTAGCAACTCATAATTGAAAGTAAAACTATGGAGTAGAAACGAGATCTCAGATCTAAGGTGCTAACCCTAGTGGTTAGTTTTCTCCTTATATAATTAGCTTAATTCCTAAAAATCAGCTATCAATCAAATCTAAATCTAAATCAATTCTAATTTATCTTATCTTAATCTTATCTTCTATCTTAACAATACTTATCAATCTTCTCTCAATCTTCAATCAATCTTCTCTTGATTCTTCCAATTATACCCTTGATTAGTGAATGGAATTGATGCCCAAAAGATCTTAGATTTGAATTGGAATTGGTGGATTACTGGAAATTGAGTTTTGCTCCCATGTTATACGTGTAGCTCCCACATATAACGTGGGGTTACTGCCAAAATTCCTCGTGTAGTTGAATTGCCCACATTATACTACGTGGGCTCTCTGTGAAAATACACCAATTTGCTGAATTGGCCCACGTTGTACGTGAGTGCCTACGTACTATGTGTAGCTTCTGTCTTTAATTTCTCATTTCTCACGTATAACGTGGGAATGTGGCGTACTACGTGGGATCTCTGGACCTTTCTTCATCTTCTTTGCTCCAATCTCTCTTCAAATGGTCTTCAATCACCTAAAACTCTTAGTGAATTTCTCTAAAACACAAACACAGCTTAAAGAACATCAAGTTTGTTTGATTGATCAATTAATAACCATAATTCACAAAGAATAACATAAAAATGAAGAGAAATTGAGATTAAAAACAACCTAAGATGCATAAGCATCAACCCGCCAAAAAGCAAGGCTAACCTGCCAAAGTGACATGGGTTTAAAATTTTAGGTCGCCTCGTTTTATGGCAAATTGGGAAGTCGGCGGGTGTTATCCCGCTTAACTATTATGATTTTTCTTTTAAAAAATAGTTAAATACATTTAACATAATCTAATAAAAAATAGAGAAAGTCTTGGGAGCCAATATTAGGGAAACAATAGGGAGTCAATATCAATTTTTCTTCTTTTCTCTCTCCCTTTTTACCACTCACTAATTTCCTAATTATACTCATGGGCTCCCTATAGGCTCCATAACGTTGGTTCCCTAGAATTACTCTAAAAAATAATAAGGGTAAAGGACATATGTACCCCGACCTTGAAAAAATTGTACATATGTACCCTCCACCATTGAGAAATACGTGGGTGTCCCTCACCTTTAAGAAAACGGGAAGTCCAAGCCCCTTCGTTGATTTGGGTAGCCAAGTGACAATGGAGCATGCAAATGTGGCAAAACCCGTTGCACTTTCTTTTCTTTTCTCTCCCTTCTCCCTAAGGGAGAAAAAAGAAAAAAAAGTGTAAAGGGTTATTGGGCCCCTGTAATGGGTTATTGGGCCCCATTTTTGCCACATCTGCATTTTTCGTTGTCACGTGGCTACCCAAATCAACGGAGGGGCTTGGACGTCTCGTTTTCTTAAAGGTGAGGGACACCCACGTCTTTCTCAATGGTAAAGGGTACATATGTATAAAATTTTTAAAGATCGGGATTACATATATCCTTTACCCAAATATTAAATAATAATTTTTGATAATTCAAACACAAATAAAAAGTAATCCAATTCTTTTACCATTTTTTTTCTAAATTTTCCATGTCAATAAAATTATCTATTATAATATAATTATCTAATTACTTTAAAATATAAAAAATGAAAAATTCAACTTAATGTTTAAATAACCACATAAAAAAACATATAATATGATCCTATTAAAAATATAAAATCAAATAAAAATGATAATTTTTATAAATTCATATATATATATATATATATATATATATATATATATATA
>JASCZI010122452.1:0-13369 GCA_036250425.1 Stylosanthes scabra | reverse complement strand
ATAAATTGTTTAAGACTTGACTACCAATTGATAAGAAGACAAGATGTCTTAATTGGTATGTCGTAATTTCTGCTTTGTTGTCATGATGTTATGAGATCCACCAAAGATTGGGAATTCCCTAAAAGGCCTATGATGAGTGAGACAAACAGATAAAGAAAAGTAAAATGATAAATATATTAAGACATTTGCATTGCATACATCATTATTTTTATATAATTGTGATAGTCACGATATTTTCCGTGAAGAGCGGCTGAAACCACCAAATAAGATTTTTATTATCTACTGATAATTTTAAATTCTCACTATATCTATGTATTTGTGTGTGGTTTCAGATTCATCTCAGTAAGGACCAGTGAAAGGCAAGATATTTTTATTTGTGTATGATGATTCTACAGGATTATATATAAATAACCTGTAAATTAGTTTCTATTGTTACTTAGTATATTGTATGGGCGTCAGCCATATATTTATAATATTTGATTGTATTTGTACAAAAGTACAGTAAAATTATCAGCTTATGTAATGAATTTTTAATTCAAAGAATGGGTGTTACAAAAAGTCTATTTTTTTTTTAATAAAAAAGGATAATATTATTGAACAAGTGGTTTTGGCTAACCAATTTCAACTAAGTGATTTATTTCTATGTTAAATAGAATATTATTTCGGTGTCAGATAGTATAAAAAATTGCACATAAATAACGTTCTATTTGACATCGAAATAGTATTTTATTTAGCATAGAAATTACTTGGTTAAACTTAGTTAGCCAAGACCACTTGTTCAAATAACATTACCCAAATAAATATATTTTTACTTTAAAAAAAAAAGTCCATCTAAACCAACAATTAATTATTAAAATATTTTGAATTAATTAACATATGCTACTACACACGGAAAAATGTAAACGATATGCTGATATTTATATTTTTTCGTGTTGTAAATAGGACGTACGAAAGTGTACAATGATACATGAAAAATGCTAAAAATTTAATACTTTTAGAAAAAAAAATACTAATAATTCAAATAGCAAAAAGAAAATAATCACCTCGTATTTTACCACTTTCCCATTCATCTCCCTCACCACTTTCCTTCATCACCTAACCATTAATAACTACTTTTTCCCATATATATATATATATATATATATATATATATATGGCCGTTAACTAGATTCTACTCTTCAACATCACTGCTCTGTTCTAAACTCATATCTTTAACCATTGCTAGTGGATTTCAATTTTCAAAGATTTATACATATATATTTATTCCTCCTAAAAAGTTAAGTGTTAGTTTTTTTGCTTTTTAAAAAAGCTGATTTCATATCAAATTATTTTTTCAAAAAAAGAAATTATAAAACTTACATTGAACATTTTATTTAGCAAAGTATTGATGATTACCAAAGCTTTTTTTCCCCTCTAATTCCACCAAACCATTTCAAGAGAATATTTTTTTCCAACGAATAAGAAAAGGAATCCTATTTTTCTATCCAACAGAAAAGAAACCTTATTAAAGATAATTTTTTTTTTTGTTAACTAGATGCCATAGTTAAATACATTAGGCAAAAAAAAAAAAAAAAGATTTTAATACACTTATTACAAATATAATTTTTTTTATGCATATGTGTAATTATTTATTTTATGATTATTTGATAGTATAAAAATAAAAAACTCAATAACTAACAATTTTAATTTATGTTGCCAAATACATTAGTCTAACACTATACTTTACTCAACACTCTTAAATATTGAATATTGATCGCTAAGTTTTGATTTAAAAAAAAAATGTACTGACATATTAGGTAATTAATTAATATTATTTTCTCATTTTGGTTTTAATAGTCAATTCATTATAGCTTGCTACTTCAAAAAAAATATTGACTCTACAGTATACCCTATATATACAGCTAGGTGTATATTAAAATCAGCCACCAAATTAATAATTAATGTATAATACATATCAAAATACAAAATACACATTAAAAATAAGTTAAACTGTATTTTGATTATAATACATATCAAAATACAAAATACAAAATATACATAAAAAACTCAATAACTAAGAATTTTAATTTATACACTAATAGTTAATTTTAGTATGCAAATAGAATTGTTACAGTTACAAAAAGTTTGAAGTATATTGATGTTTCAAGTATATCGGTACTAACGATATTTAGTCGTTCATTTTAATTTATATATATATTTTTTTAATTAAAATTAATGTTAAAGATAACTTTTTCAATAGATTAATAAAAAATCATTACTTTACTGGTATAGAAATAGATAATTAGACGTAAATAAAAAAACTTATTTATTTAAATGGTTAGTAAATGGAAAATTAAAATTTGAAAAATAAACCAAAAAGTTAATTAATCTTTCTCTACCATCCCACCTTTATAAAGAGAAGAAAGAACTCCAACCATTCAATCCAAACCCCAAACCCATACCTCACTCACTCCTTCCCCCAAACAAGTCTTTCTTTCTTTAATTCCCAATTTCTCTCTTCTCTCTCATTCTCCAAACCATGGTGGCAGAAAACCTTCACCGCCACCAACACAACGATGGCAACAACAGAACCCTGATCTTCTCCTACGGAACCTTGAAGCGAGGCTTCTCCAACCACCACCTCCTCCAAGACCTAATGCGCACCGGCGACGCCTCCTTCATCGGCCTCTACAAGACCTCGCAACGCTACCCTCTCGTCTGCGGGCCCTACAAAGTCCCCTTCCTCCTCAACCTCCCGGGCTCGGGCCACAACGTACACGGCGAGTTGTACTCCGTCTCGGCCCGCGGCCTGGCCCGTATGGACGAACTCGAAGGAACCACGCGCCACCACTACGAGCGGTTACCGATCAAGCTCGTTCCGGCGGAGGAAGAGGCTGAGAATATAATAAACAACGACGATCTGGTAATAAATTTGGAAGATGAGTCGACGATGAAGACGGAGGATGCGCCGGGTGTGCTAACGTACGCGGAGGCGTATTTTGCGCATAGAAACTACGCCGTTGAGATGTGGAAGAAGAATGGGAAGAGAGGGTTACGGTGTTATACGAAGAAAGAGACGAAGGGATACGTTAAGCGCGGTGATAGGCCTCAGCATTTGACCTTCCTTGATCACATTCGCTTGTTTCTTTCTGATTCTCTATGAATTTTTTCTTTTATTTTGGTCCACAAAAATATTATTGTTTTTTATGTGGAAAATAAAAAATCTCGCAGGTTTGTTGTTGTGTTAGTTTTTTATTTTTATTTTTTTTGGTTTGGTGTTTATATGTAGCATACGATGGGAAATTTAAAAGAAAAAAATGAAAGTGTGGGTGAGATGTTTGTGATGGTCTAGAGATTGTTGTTGAAGAGAGTAGTTGGGATTTCAGATACTTCATACTCAGAATCTGTTTCAAGAGATGATGATGATGATGATGGCATGGTATCTATGCAAATCTTCTCTTTTTCTATGTTGGCTGTTGTTGTTGTTATTATAGAGTATTATATTTTGTTAAAGTAAGTAATAATAGTTGAATATTGGACATGTTGGTTTATTAAAAATGGAAGATCTCTGTCTCATTGTGTAGCAGAGAGAAATATAAGTATAACCAATCAAAAGGGCGCCTCCTTTTACTTGAAGGCCGTAGCTGAATCAATGCTCAAACTTGGAATGTTGACTTTTACATATTTACTGGTGGGTTGTTGATAAATTTAGCCTCACCTGCCCGTTACTTACTCATGATAAATTTAGTCAATCAATTTAACTAAATTATTTATTTTTATATTAAATTAAAATATTATTTTAGTGTTAAATAGTATAAAAAATAGCACCTAAATAAAATTTTATTTGACATTGAAATAATTATTTATTTAATATAAAATAAATAACCTGATTGAATTTTATTGATTAAATTACTTATTCACATAAATAATTATTTTTCTTTGTTCTTGCTTTAAAATATATAACGTTTTAGCTGATTCAATAACAAAAAAATGCAGCCGGTTTTAAATTTCTTTATAATTGAATTATTTTATAAAACGTTCTTAATCTTTCAACGGATATATTTTAAGGTTTATAATTTAGGATTTAGAATAAATGATTTATAATTTAGGATTTAAAATTTAAAATAAATAAAATAATTTTTAATAAGTTTGCAAAAAAATATTTGTTACCTAATATTACTCTAAATAATTTATAAAAATTTTAATTGAAATTAGCTAAAAAAAATTATTTACTTAATATTAATCTCATTTAATTGATTTCTGGAATAAAAGTATTGTTTTCCACCACCCTCTCTTTGACTACTCACTCGTAAGCGTGATTGCTTTCAGCAGAAAAGAAGAGAGTAGAAAATACAAGAGGATACGCAAGAATAATGCTTGATTGTTCATATTGTGTTGTTTATACTTTATATTCTGCCTTCGACAACAATAATAATCAGCTGTTTAAGTATTTAATGATTGAATGCGTAAGCGTAAGTATAGTGGATAGTTCAGCTTCTACGCAACATTTTTTTAAGCTTACTCATCTTCAAACTCATTAAATTACTCTGAATAATTGAGCATGTTTTTTAATAGCAATACTAATACTAATAAGTTGTTGATACCATTACGTTATGATATGCGTGAATATAGCCCCCAAGGGAAGAGGCAGAGGAATGACTTTCCTTCACATTTTACACGCAAGACTGAAACCTAACAACCTTGTATCTTTCATGCATTTGATCAACACTCCCACCCCCCTTTCCCTCCTCTTTTCTAGATTTCGGTTTCAAAAACAATGAATCTTCCTGTTTCCTAATAAAAAGGATCTTACTCTGACTTCAATACTGCATGTTTCAAGGATTTTGTGAAGACAAAAAATGAAAATAATAAACGCTAAAAGGAATATTGACAAAGAAGAGGAATCAACTTAGATAAGTGTTTTTTTACTTACATAAATTAATAGTCATTAGATTAATGACTATTAATTGGTGTAAGTAAAAAAACACTTACACTAAATATAACTCTCCTCATTCACGAATGACAACGATAATTAACATTCATTTGAGCCAGGCCAAAGCCACAATTGAATAAATAATTGATTTGTACAATTTCTCATAATGGCCAATTGAAACCAATCAAACTAATGCCTATTGGTCGAAAATTATTGTTTTAATTTTAACAACCAATTTCTAGATTGCGCGGTCATTGAAATGATAAGTTGAGAAATCTTACTCTCGTCATTGTAATTCAAGATTAAGTTTCCACTGATGGAAATGTAATACATGAGATGCAATTTTTTATTTTATTTTCTTACGGACCCAACCTCATATATCGAAAAAGATTCGGCATAAAAAGTTAAAGGGTCCTAGGTGGAATTGTTTTGTATTATATCCATGCAGACTAGGTGCGGGTAACATTAGTGATAATGCATTGGAGAAAACATAAAAGACAAAGTGACTCTTAATACCAAAAAAAAAAAAGTGACTCTTGATGATAAGCTTTCAATTAGGGCAGAAAGTAAGCTGTTTTAAATGGGGAATAGTTTCATTTTCAATGTGTCAAAATTGTGGATTTAAAAAAGTGAAAAAAAAGGGAAAGAAATTATGGGTAATTCAAACTTGTGTACTATCCTCCCTCAATTTCCTTCCAAAAAGGGAAAGAGAATGCTTGGGGAATAATTTTTTCAACATAGTACCACCCTTTTTCTTAAAATATAATTGATGTTCAATTCCATCCATTAGATGCTAGTGTAATTTTATGCTGCTAATGCATTAAAATCAAGCTACTAAATATGTTATAGGTAAAGAAAACATAACAATATAAGGCAAAAAGACTGAGGGGAAAATGCATGAAGGATAAGTTGTACAAGGACATAGAGCTGAGATAGTTCTAACTTCTAAATGTATATTTTGCAGTATTATACAGACATACAATTCAAGTGAACCAAGATGTTGATGTATTTCAACTCATCTTTTGGTACTCAATTATGGTCTTATGGAGATCAAGGTTCAAGGTTCATATTTCAGTAAAATTGGTTGAGATGGAACTTAAGGGCAGGGGTTAGGCTTACCCCAGATAGAGTATCCTCTCTAGTTGCCAAATAGAAAAGGCATATTAAGGTATCCTCATTCATAATTCTGTTCTTCTGGTCTAACCACCATCAGATTCAGATAGGCTTCTTAAATAAATTTGAAGGGACATGCCCTATTGCAGTGTTCATATCAAGAGAACATAGAATATGTATAACAACAGAAAGGAGAGAAACTTTACTCATCTAAGGAATCAATACTTTCAATCAAATGTTGTGACCTGCAATATAAACTTGTAGGATTAGAGTTGAATAACAAAGGACTGATTTACTGAAAACAAATCCGTTCAATTAAAAACAAAGTCATGGTTTTTAAGGTGCTTTTTAATCAAGCACTGAATGCTTTTGCAATTTCTCTGAAGGTAGGCACTAATGAGGTGAAGAAAAGAGGGAGGCGGGAATGGAAAACTCAAAAGAATTATTACCATCTGTCTGTATGGTTGATGCCAAGTCCATTGCAAGTAAGAATCATGCCTTTAAATCTGGTAAGGTATTCCTGTCATGTAACACAGCTACCAATGTTAAGTACAAAACAGCGGTTATCATCAAGAGAGTACACAGACAACCATAGATAAGCCTAATTAAAAAACTATTATGGCAATAAAATATAGCCGAGATCCATACCTGCAAGCTATACTTTTCAATCTCACAGGCTCCGGTTAAATCATAGTCACAACGCTTGGCAGGATCACTCAACACTATAAAAAATTACAAAGAAATATATAAATACATGAGTATCATTTCATACCACTGCTTGGAGGAAAAACACACATCTATGTCTAAGCATGTAAAGGTAATGGAGTAAATTTAATCCAAAGTGTAACTCCAGGCCCATTAATCAGAAAGTAATTTTCAGAAAGACTACAATTGCTCAAGTTCCTTACATACATTCCCTCCAATTCTCAAATCAAATACTAACATGCTGATATTTATTTGAACTGAGAAATTTGATTTGAGGGTTGGATGGAATGCATATAGTAAACTTGATCCAAGGTTTTTCTCCTATTTAAGATAGGAAGAATTTTGGGTTTGCCAGTAACATTTAAACTAATGATATCACAAAATTTCATCTTTCATCCCATAACCAATTTCCTTTTTAACATCAATCTATTTGTCACCATAAGGAAAATTTGAAATGATATATTAGCTGGGGCTGGGTTTGAGTTCTGTTACAATCATTTATGAAATTCCCAGCCCTCCTAAAAAACTTCAAGTTCCCCTACAATGAAAGTAGTTTCACATGCTGTACACTGTCATACATGGAAAAATGATGCAATAGCTAAACAGTAATACAACAAGTGGTAGCTAAAACTCTAAAGGCCATAAAACCAAACAAAGGTTAAACTTCAAATCAAAACTAATGAAGGACCAGAAATCTTGTTCTTACAATCAATTGTCCTTCACAACAATCAGTCATTTGCACATTGTGATTGTGTCCAAGATGGTGAAGTACATGATCAATTTCCAGGAACAATAAATGTTGATAAAGGGTATAATTAAGAATCCTTTTTTAAAAATATCATTGCAATTAAGAATTACCATTGTAAGCTTCATTTATCTCTTGAAATTTTGCAGTAACTGCACTGTCACCTTTATGCTTGTCAGGATGCCATTTCTGTAAAATGGAGTAGAATCCATCCTACAAAGTAAGTCAAAATTGTAGGGGGAAAAAATTCAAATTAACAAGTGCTGAAAGGGCTACAATATACTAACCAATGCAAGTCTTCGGTAATTTAATTTGATGTTTTCATCAGTTGCATCATAATCAACCTCCAACACTTTGTAATAATCCTTGAACTCAGTAAAAGTGTCACAACAAGAACACATTAAAGAACAGTCAATTACAAAATGTAGCTATACACATAAACTTATACATTTTCTACTCATCGATTCACAGTTTGCAATATGAAGTACTGATATGGCACTTTCAGAGTATGGCAGTTACAAATATGACTAGCAACTTTCTTACAAACGAGCAGTGCATGGTAAGGACTAGAAGCTTCATCAAATTGTTGCAGATTTATTTAAAACCATACATCAAGGTTCGGAAAATCAGGAAAATAGAGATCCCACAACATGGAGGTTAACTACTCATGCTTATATATGTCATTCTACAATAATTAACATGATCCAATTAATTTGTAAACTCCATTCCTACACCTATCCAGATCAAAGTTCAGCAACTAAGCTAACATCCACAACAATTTGCCAGAAACCTAATTGTTTAACTACTATTAAAAAGGGGATCACTCCTTCATGAATTTTCACTTTCATCCAAGGAATACTGAAATTAGTGCAGGTTAACTCAATTTGACCATCCTTTTACCTAATCCACTAAAGTATTTCTCATAAATCAGAAAAAATGAATTAACTAATTGAGCTTGAACTTAATTCCAGTCACCACAATCTCCCTAGGAACAAATAGAGCAAAAAAAAAAAAAAATCGGAACTTTTTTGTTTTTCCCAATAAATCAGAAACGAATGGGCAATGAACTAGAATTGAATTAAGCTCGTAAAAAAGTAAACCTTCCTAAGAATCAAATAGAGCAACAAGAAAATGCAAAGTTGAGGGTTTTGATTGAAGAGAAGAAAGTAAAATGTGAGAGGAAAGGTTGCAATCATACAATACCCTTGGCTTGGTGGTGGTGGTGTTGTCAGCGGCGGCCATTTGCGACAGAAATGGGGTCGACACACGAAAGTTGGTTTGCATAATTCATTGGCGGCACGATGAAGAGGCGGCAGAATTGTTCAATCGAGTTGGAAAAGTGCTTGAGATTAAATAAAAAAATTGAAAATAGTAGAAATTGTTGCAGCTTGCAAGATAGAAAACGAAGCAAAAACTGCGAAGGTTAGGGATTTATTTTGTGTGGACGAATTTTTGATTGGGAGAAGAGACAGAACAATCTGGCTTTCCTACGCCACGATTTGGGAATTTGGATTTTGGATCGCCTTTCTTTTCTTTTCTTTTTAAAAAAACTCTTTTTATTTATTTTACAGCGACAAAAAGATAAGGGAAAAAGACAAATTTGCCCCTGATATTTTTAAAAATAGACAAACGTACCCCGATTATGTGGTATTACCAGTATGCCACCGACCTTCAATTAAACGAGACAATGTTGACCTTCTGTTTTTGAAACATACACCACCATAATGGAAGAAGCTGAGGTGGCACACAATGGGCCTGAGTTGGCTGTGACGGGTCCAGCCTGTCAATGAGGAGCTTGTTATGTGAGGGTCACGAAGCGGCGTCGTATTGGGCGAATGGGAGTTTCCTTTTACACCCTCGCTTCCACTCTCGTTATTACGATCTTTGCCCTATACGTGTGATTGAAGGCATAGAGTTTCTTCTCTGCGCTGACGAAGTTGATCCGACTTAAGGGAGGGGAACATAGAAGGAAAAGTCAGTGCGAGAGTGAGGAAGTGAAGGAGACGACGAGAAGTGGTGGCGACATTGTGAACAAAGGTAAGCCCTTTTATGAGAAGCAGTAACTGTTTGGGTTGTTCTTTGATCATTTTTATATGTGTTGCATGCTAGTAAATGATAGGTTGCATATAATATCGGTTGTGATCGTGCATGCTGGGTTTAGTTGTGGATATGATTTCTGAGATTGGGTTGCATTTCCTCTGGTGTCAAATTTTGCAGTGAATGGGGGATCGGTATGTGGTTCCCGTTTTCCACCATGGGGGGAGCCTAGTGAGACACCCCAATGGCGAGCTTGTCTATGCTAATGGTGCAATTGAGAGATTTGATGATGTGGAGATTGACATTGACACCATTAATTTGGGGGATTTGGTGAAGTTGTACGAGTCACTAGGGTACAGGCCCTATGAGGCTATGCATTGGCTTGATAAGGAAGCCCCTGAACTCGAAACTGGACTGAATGAACTAGTAGGGGATCAGGGCATTCGTGATTTGTGTGACTGGCTCAGGCTGAATGCAGAGGAAACCGAGTTTCATATATATGTCGAGCATGCAATCAACCAGCCTCTGTTAGCTGATAAGGGTGGAGGGGCCAACTTTGAGACTGTCAATCTCGATGAAAATTCCTCTAAAAGTGTTGGTGCTGCTGGAGGCATTGTCTTCAAAACTCCAATCCTAGGTTCTGATAGCAGCAGTGACTTTGAAATCATTGATGGAAAAGGAAAGACAACTAATCAGAAGTGTGATGATGGAAAAGGGAAGGGGAAAGCTGAGGAGGACTTTGTGAAAGCTAAGAGTCCGATGAAGGACTTCACCAGAAAGAAGAAGTGTAGCTCTAGAAGAAATGTGAGAGTAACAATGTTGCTGGGCCTAGTGCTGATAATGGAAGTGGGCCTGAAAAAAATGGAAGTGGGCCTAGTAAAAATGGAGGTGGCAGGCCCAACATGAAATACTACCAGCCTCAGTTGGTGTCCTCTGATGAGGAGTATGCATATGAATATGAACCTGAAACCCTTCATACTCCGGTGAGCACTGATGGAGAGGACGGTGACAGGCATCAGTGGGCAGAGTTTAATGAGGAATATGCTTTTGGAGATGGTCGCTTTGAAGTGGGAACAAAGTTTCCAACACTAGATCAGTTTAGGGAGGTTGTCAGGGATCAATTCATATCTGAGGGGAGGAATCTGAAGTGGTTGAAGGTTGATAAATCGAGGCTGAGGGTTGGGTGTAAGGCTGACGGGTGTCCATGGGTTGCTCACTGCTCAAGAAATGAATCTCTCGGCTGCTTTCAAGTTAAGACTCTTAAGGGTGAACATATTTGTGGAAGAGACCTAGGTAGTAACTCTGTAGACCAGCACTGGCTTAGCAAGAAGATCCAGAAGCGAATGGCAATACACCCTCAGATGAATGTAAAAGAAGCTCGTGCATACCTACTGGAAGAGTTTAGGGTAACTCCCCACGAGAAGATGGTATATAGGGCAGTGAGGGAGGCACGAGATAACCTAATAGGAAGTGAGAAAGAGCAGTATTCTAAACTTAGAGGCTATGTGTTTGAGATCATGAGCAGCAATCCATGGTCCACGGCAGTTATCGAGGTAATACCCATTCCAGCATCTTTGCCGGTGTATGACAAGTTGTACATCTGCCTAGATGCCACCAAGAAAGGCTTCATCAGCGGGTGTAGGCCCATTATAAATTTGGATGGGGCCTTCTTGAAAACATACTACAGTGGATGGTTACTAACCGCTGTGGGTCAGGATGCGAATAATCAGTTCTATGTCATCGCGTATGCCATTGTAAGGGCAGAGACCAAGGATTCCTGGAAGTGGTTCCTAACCTTGTTAAAAGAAGACATTGGAGACCCTGCTGTTCGCGGTTGGAACTTCATGAGCGATCAGCAGAAGGTTAGTTGTTTTCAACTTCTTGAGCATTTAGTTACCAGTGTTTGTAATTGAGTTGGTATCTTGTTGCCGTATGGACATAATAATTAAGTGTGTCAGAGGAAACTGTTCCTTTGCTTATGAAACATTTCACTATCTTAGCATTTTTATATAACTCTCACTCCAACATCATTAGTATATTATGGAAACTATAACATAGCTTAATTAGTTGCTCTTCATACATTATTGGATAATCCAGTTACAATCACCAAGCAAGAAACTGAAAAACTATTCACTTAGGTTTTAGTATTTGGTATTTTTGTCCTTCCAAAATTTATAATAATTAGTATATTGGAGATTGAAATATTGGAGAAATTGCTATCTTTGTCATTGATTTGGTAGATTGTTGCTGCTCTGAAATTTGGTTATTTAGTTACTAGTCTTTGTCATTGATTTGGTAGATTGTTTATGCCTGGACATTTGGTTATTTAATTACTAGTCTTTGTCATTGATTTGGTATATTATTGTTGCTCTGAAATTTGGTTATTTAGTGACTAGTGTTTGCCATTTTGTTGCTATTGGCTAGTGTTGGTGCAATTGTAAACCCAACCTCTGTTTCTTTGTAGGGACTTAGAGAAGCACTGAAGGCAGTTATGCCAAATGCTCCACACAGAAACTGTGTCATGCACATGTGGAAGAATTTCAGTAATAGGTTCAAGGACTTGGCACTTAGGAACATGGTGTGGGAGTGTGCCAATTGCACCACAGCAGCCAAGTTTGTTGAGGCCATGGAGAAGTTGAAAGATATGAATGAGGATGCTTGGAGTTATTTAAGTAGGTTTGAGCCAAGTGCATGGGTGAAAGCCTATTTCAGCCACGGGCCTAAAACAGATGACCTCACCAACAACATGGCTGAATCATTCAACGCAAAGATCGAGCCATATCGATGTAAGCCCATAATGACAATGTTAGGAGAGATTAGGTGTTATCTGATGAGGAGAATGGTAAAGCACATCAATCAGCTGAGCAACCACCAAGGTAAACTTCCCCCGGTGCAACAGAAGAGACTAGCTCGTCTGATGAGACCAAGCACCCAGTGGGTGGCTAATTGGGCAGGGGATGACCCCAGGATGCAGTTTCAGGTTAGAAGAGGCATTGATGAGACACTCGGTGTTGATTTGACCAATCAGACTTGTTCATGCAACCAGTGGCAGCTTACAGGTACATACCCTAAACCCATCTACTATGAGAAATACATTTGCATAATTTGTGAAGAGTCTAGCAATGCTATCTGAACATGTGCAGGGATGCCTTGCGTGCACGCTATTGCTGCTATAAGGAAGCGACTTGATCAAGTTGAAGACTTTGTGCACAAATGGCTCTGCATGGAATCACTCACTGCAATTTATAGGCACCATATCCAACCCGTGCCTAGTGAGCCATACTGGAGTTCAACCAACTACTTGAAAACTGAAGCTCCTATTATCAAAAGGCCTATTGGACGACCAAAGGTCCATAACAGAAGAAGAGAACCAGTTGAGGATTTAATTCAAGAGGGTAAGTTGAAAAGGACTTGGAAGATTACATGTGCCAAGTGCGGAGAGAAATGGCATAACTATAAGACTTGCAAAGGCCCTGCAGTAAGTGCCAATTGGAAACCGAAGACAAGAAAGTCAAAGTCAGTATCAAAATCAAAATCAACCAAGACAGAGGCTCAAGTTGAGGCTCAAGTTGAGGTTCCCTTAACACAAACTGCACCTCAGACCCAAGAGGTAATATGCCACTGTATTTTGGTTGCAAGAGACTTTACTCTGAAATTAAGCCTTGTTTGTGTGATCAATGCATTTTTTTACATGTTTAGTGAAACGATGGTTTATGTGTAGGCTAACGAAGAAGCCACAACACCACAACTAATGTTAATCGATATGCACAAGATACAAATACTCAAGAGGGGGGGTGAATTGAGTATTAAAGTAACAATGATAAATTTTCGCGCGGAAGCTAAATAACTTGAAAGAT
>JASCZI010122449.1:0-12977 GCA_036250425.1 Stylosanthes scabra | reverse complement strand
CTCAAACTTTTGGTGGTTGTTTATCAACTCCACAATGGTTGTCATTCATCAAAACCTAATCATAAAAACCTTGCATGCATATTGTAACATGGTTTACACAACTCTGTAGGAGCTGGAGTGGCCCCGAGATCGCGACCATGTTCCTATTGGATGCTCGGCAAAGGTTCCGGTACAGCCAAGCCAGCGTCGCCGAACCCCAGCTATACTGCCCTAGATCATCCAGCTGATCCAGGAACGGGATCCATCTAATTGGAACTCGGGAAGCCGTCTTGTCCCCGAATAGCTGAGTAAACAGCAACAACATAATGTAAGCCTGTGCGTGCCGGCGTATCTGAATCTCAGTCGCATCCTCGGGCACCACCCCGAACATGGCAGTCAACCATGAGAACGTCACCGTGCATGAGTCCGCTGCCTCGGGTGGGGGAATCACACCAAATATCTCTCGAAATCAATCCCACCGCTGTCTGCCCCTGCCGTCAGGCATCAGTGTCTCAAACTCATACAGGCATCCCGTAACAGATTCTCCATTGATCGGCAGGCCTAACTGGTAAGCTACATCCTCAAGTGTAATCGTGCACTCTCCCCATGGCATGTGGAAGGAATGCGTTTCTGGATGCCAGCGCTCCACAAAGGCGCTGATAAGTGGCTCGTCGACCTTGAACCAGGCATCGCAAAGCCGAGCAAGCGGGAGCAACCCCGCCTTTTCCAGGTATGGTTCGGCTCGTGGATCAAGGTACATAGGGTGCTGCCTGCGCACCGTATTAAGACACCTGATCGGCTGCATTCAAAAAACAAACATAACCACCATCAACATATATTCCAATTATCATGCCTAAATAAAATATCCAAAAAGAGCAACATAGAATCCAGGCTGATAATTTCTTATACATAAAATAGCCTCTAATTACCAAGCTACATACGTTCGTCGGCACAATAACCCTACCTAATTCTATCTGCTCAATATGATTCCAAGCAAATCCAACTATCGCAAACTCCAACACAACGATTTTTCCGGATATGACTATCACATAAAATTTAGAGCAATCACCGGTACAAATAATGACGGCCCATATATTCATACAGCTAAGGACATACTATTTATAATCACTTAATAATTCTCCCTGTAATTATACGCTAAGCACATCCTAATTAAATAACATACACATTAAAAATAACAATAAAATATACATAACCATGCAATTAGGCGTACCAATCGGTTAACGTCGTGGGCAACGTGCGCAATAGCATCCAAGCGATACATGATGTTCCTGTCTGCGGCTGCGACCTCTTCAAGCGTTGGTTCAGCCATCACTTTTTTTTTTCTCTAACTTCTTCTCTCTACCACTCTCTCTCTAGAAATCTAACAAATGCAAAATATGAAGAAGAGGAAGGAGGGTGGCACGGATTTGAGCTTGTCATTTGTGTAGAATCCGTGGCACCCTCTAAGGGAACCAAAACCATCAATTCATGCAAGAACCGTGGCACCCATGAGCTGTTTTTGCTCAACTACATTTGCACAAGAACCGTGGCACCCATGAGCTGTTTTTGCTCACATTCATTTGCCACCATTAGCACAAAAACCGTGGCACCCATGAGCTGTTTTTGCTCAATCCCATTTGCCACAAGTTGCACGAAAACCGTGGCACCCCATAGCTTTTTTCTTTGTTTTTGCTTTTACCAAAAACCATTGAAATCTCCCACGGTTTCTATAGATTTCTGATTTGGTGCAATTCCATCAAATTGCATGCAACGGTGTAATCGGGTAAATAATAAGGGCAGTTAGCTTATATGTGTAACTTGCCCTAAAACAAAACGGAAGGTTAAATCATATAAAGCTAAACAAATCCGTGACAGCTTTTATACATAATCACATGGGATACTTGTAAGCGAGTGTTTGGGCGAACTTCTCATAAAAAAATTTTTTTAGAATTATTTTTTTAAAGATCTTTTGCAAAAGTAAAGTAATTTTGTGTTTAGGTATTTCATATAATAATATTTTTTATTTTTCAATTGTATTTGGGTGCAATAACATAAAATATTTTTTGTTTATTATTATGTTAAAACATCTTTTTTTTCGAAAAAAAAATTTTTTAAAAAAATGTAAAAAACATCTTCTGAAAAAAGATTGTTTTTTTATTTTACTAGTACTTTTATTTTTACTATTAGAAATTATCCAAACATGCTAAAAAATATAAAAAAATATTTTTATCAAAAAAAAATCTTTTTTAGCCAAATAATAACATTCAAACAAGTTCTAAATCATATATTAGTCAATCAATTTATTTTATAGAAAAGTAAAATATTTTACTTGATGGAAGAATTGTCCTAAGATTATTATTATGTACGAATTACTTAATTACACCTTTCTACCTGTAATAATATTTCTAGAGTAAAAGAGGATTATGGAAATTGAGACAGAAATCGATGAAATCGGATTTTATATCTTATTTAGTAGTGAGAGGCTAGAACTAAAATTTTAGTTTGTTTAGTAATTTTAGAAAATAAGATCATATAAGATTGAAATATTTTGGGATATAAACTAAAATTTTAATAATATTTTTTTCTTAAATACTCTTATTCAACTTTAAAAATTTTAATATTAAGCTTTGTCTATTTTCTAGACTTAATTTAGTCTTTTATCTCCTAATATATGGTTTTAAGTAATTTTTAAGTCAAATATAATAACAAACTTAATTTAATCTTTATCATCTATCTTAATTGTACTTTTCATTCGACTAAACAATCTCTATTCTCTCATCTTTTTGCTCCCACTTGCTCAAACGGTTGAGGGCCACTGTGGCTGTCCTGGCCTTGGAATTGGTGGCTCCTCTCACTTTCCTTTATCTTCCTTCTTCCTACCCATACATGTTCTTCATCTTATCTCTTTTTCCTTTTCCTATCATTCAGCTCCTTTACTTGACTCTCATTCCATTTTTCCACCCTCTATTCTTTAGCTCCTTTGCTTGACTCTCATTCTATTTCTTTACCCCTTATCCTTTTTCACTTTTTCCTTCTATTCTGTCTGTTTTTTTTTCTTTCGTCCTGTTCTTTGCTGCTTCATTTTTTTTTCTTTTTTATGTTTTTCGGTACTCATGAATTCAAATTTAAAATCCAGATCTAAATAAAAATAGATTCATTGGTGTTTTTTCTTTTGTGGTGCTTTTGGTATTTCTTTATGACTGATTTTGATTTGAATGTCTTGATTTTTTGGATTTAGAAAGAAAACACTCTGGGAACATAATTTAGTTCAGACCTTTAGATCTGAAAAAATTTTCATTTTTATATGAAGGAAAAGAAGATATATCCTATAGAGTGTTGCAATACATCTGTGTTCGTCAAGAAACAAAAAGGACTCAGATATATTCCTATTTCTACCAATTAAGACTCTCAATAGTCAAAGGTTCAAGAATTTTATTTGCACACTAAAATCAGCCACCGAATCAACCACTAGTGTATAATACACATTGAAATACAAAATACATGTATAGTTTAACTCATTTTTAGTGTGTATTTTGTATTTCAATGTGTATTATACACTAGTAGCTGATTTGGTGACTGATTTTGGTGTACACATAGCATAACTTATGCCTTCTCTTAGATTATAGTTCAACATATATGATATTTACCTTTTCTCTTGTAAAACTGTAGTTTTCTATATTATCTGTAAGTGTCGTTTGGCGTCTTTTGAATGAAATTATGTTTTCTGTTAAAAGAAAAAAAACTTAATTAATTCATTGTCTCCCAGTTTTTGTCTCTCTTCCAAACATAGTCTAAATAATTGTACTATACATGAGGATTTCGAAAATAATATTAGTTTTTAGCTGAGATTTAATAATAACTCATACTGTCTAATTTAATTTAATTTTAAAATAATATTCTTATATATGGATTATCAAATTTTTTACTAATGATCATTTTAATCATTTTTATTTTTTATGGATAAGAATGTAGAAAAAGATATCAAATTTTCTTCCTTATCTTGAAAAAAAATCATATCTTATGGAACTATGTAATAAATTTATTTATCTCTTCTAAAAGAAAAAATATAGATAATCAATATTTTTTTAATCAATAATTAGTCAACAAAAAATAAAACATTCGTAACTACTATTTATAGAACATCCATAACCTAAAGAAATAGAATATTTATAATTTTTTAGAAATAAAACATTCGAAATCTAAAACAACCAACAATAAAAACAGAACATTTAAATCTTAAAAGAAATAGAACATTTAAAATCTAAAGAAATAAAAATATTGACTGATATTAGCTGAATTTTTGTTGCTGCTACCTAACATTGCTTCCAAAAACTTAAATTATTATATACATAAATGATTTTAAATCAAGTTATACTACATAGACACCAAAAAACAACAATCATTGAATAAAAATACATATTGAAATATGTAAGCAAATTCTATAAATAATATACTCAAACTCGATTTATATTGATAATGAACGAACCTTATAATTAGAAAAAGACTAGGGACCCAAGGTGTTATGGATGATAACTTATATAAATTTTAGATGATAACTTAATCTTAAATATATGAGTTACGAATGATAACTCATATAAATTTTGAATGATAACTTAATTATTGGCTCCCTAATAACTCCCTAACGTTATCTCCTTAGCATTGTTCTTATAATTAATATAGTCAAATTACGTTTACCTTTATAAGTAAAATATGATAAACATATAAAAATACATTGTTGACTAGTTTTTAGGATTTATTTGAGCGAGTTTTTTGAAAAAGATCTTTTTTGGAGTGATCTTTTTTTAAAAAATCTTTTGCAAAAGTAAAAGTAATTTTATGTTTAGATATCTCATGTAATAATATCTTTTTATTTATCAATTGTATTTGAGTACAATAATATAAAAGATCTTTTAAAAAAAATATAAAATACATTTTTTTTAGAAGATGTTTTTTTATTTTACTAGTACTTTTACTTTTACTATTAGAAATTATTCAAACACGCTAAAAAATATAAAAGATTTTTTTTTGTCAGAAAAAAATCTTATTTTAGCTAAATAATGACATCCAAACAAACTCTTAATGTTCATTAATTAAAGTTCAATTATTATATGCTCTAAACAAATTTAATTATATATTATGAAGTATTTAATTTAATCACTTTATTGAAATAACTGACAAATAAGGCTAGCAACTTGACAAGTACACTTCTTACAGCTAACATGCATATATATTAATGGGTAATAATGCTATTTGAGCAGGCCGGACTTGCTCATCAAATCAGTTGCTTCTTCTCTTTCAATATATCAAATGCAGGTTGCCTTGTCCCTAATCAGATTTGTAACGAGATTGATTTAGTTTTGTGGTGCTTCCTTTGGAAGGATACGGCGGAGGGGCGAAAATGATGTACACCCTTATTCCCCACAGAGAAAGTAAATGTATCATCATTATATTGGAGCTTGAACCCTGCTGTTATCAGAAATAATCTTCTTAACAAGACTTGGGGTTCTTCCTCCTTTATCCCCTTTAGTAGGCATTATGATATGGAAATCCGCTGGGATTCTCAATCCTCCCACCTTAACTAGAACAATTTCAACAATTCCGGCCACAGACACAATAGTAACATCCACCATTGTGAAAATTTCCTTGGACTTCTTCAATGGTCCCAAATCCAAGGTCTCATATAGTTCAAAGGGCATGACACTTCCACAAGCTCCGAGATCACACAAGCATTCCTGAATATCTATTCCTCTGGTCTTGCAAGTAACCAAACACGGCCGCGATCCTCACACTTGATTGGTATCTCATGCTCCACCTTCTTACCTCCACCAAAAATAGTGGCTATGAAGAATGTCTCTTCCTCATCTTGCTTCTCAACAATTTCTTCCTTTTCTTCCTCTTCAACTTCTTCATCATCATCGGATTCATCCAAACTTGCTAATTCAGCCAACAGTTCATACAACCAATCATCTTCTCCTTCTTCCTCCTCATCTTCTTCCTCTTCCTCTTGGGCTACTTAGTTGGTTGGTAGGTTGGTGAATTTATGAAGCAAATCGGTAATGTGAAAAAGTTGGGACTCAAATCTTTTCTGAGTTTCTCTCATCTCCCTACTATCTTGATGATAAGCTCGAAGGGTCTCTTCAAAATTGGGTGGAGGAGCATTTGGTGGTGGATAGGTTTGTCTAGCATGAAGTGGTTGATATCTTGGGTTTTGTAAGTTTTGGAGTTGGCTATATGTGTATGGTTGGCAGAATTGGGTTTGTTGTGGTTGTTGAGGTGAGTTCCACCGGTTTTGTTGGTTGTCATGCCACCCTTGAGGTTGTGTATAATACTGTCTGTTATTAGGTGGCGGTTGCTGGTTCTCATAGAAATTGTGAGATGCCGCAACAGTGTTGTCTTCTTGCAATTGAGGGTATTCATCTGTATGGTGGGAGTTGCATGAGCATATGCTGCAATGCTTGATCGGCTGTTGTTGAGGGGTGTTGGTATGTTGTGTCAAGAGTTTTGGGGTCACTTGTTGTCCTTCCTTAATCTCCTTCAACATAGCAGCTATATCAACCAAGGACTTCGCAAGGATGGTGGATTCAGACGGTGTAACTTCATAAACTCCCTTGGCAGCTGATGTAGCTCTTGTCTTGAAGTGCTGATTGTTATCGGCCACTGATTCTATCAGCTCCCAAGCTTCTTCGGAGGGGGGGCTCGTTCATCAAAACTTCTCCCGCAGAGGCATCAATTATGGACTTGTCATTCGCAGTCAATCCCTCGAAGAAGTAGTTTATTAGAAGGAGGTCAGAAATCACATGATGAGGGCATGAGGTCAATAACTTCTTAAAACGCTCGTAATACTCAAATGGCGTTTCCCCATGCAATTGGTTAATCCCTGAAATATCCTTTCTGATGGCATTGGTCCTTGATGACGGGAAGTATTTTTCGAGGAACCTTCTTTTAAAAATTGTCCAGTCTGCAGTCACTTCGCCGGGCAGAGTATGACACCAATCTTTGGCTCTGCCCTACAAAGAGAAGGGGAAAGCAAATGCTTTCATTGAGTTCTCATCACTCTCAGTCCTTCGAGTGGTAGCATAGATAACATCAAAATCCTTTAGATGCTTTATCGGGTCCTCACCCGGCATTCCATGGAATCGCGAAAGCAAATTGATCAAACCAAATTTTAGTTCAAAATTCTCATTCAGCTCTGGAAATCAAACCGGGTGATTTTCCAAAGCCATACTTGCTCCGCCCATTTGTTTCAAAGTAATCCTAGGAAGGTTTCCCACGGTGGAGGTACCTGTATCAGAAGAAGAAAGTATATCACAATCAAAATCAGAATCAGATGAGTATGCAGAATTAATTTCAGATGCCAGATTTTCGGTTTGAGAACGCAAGTTGTTCTCAAACTCGAGTCTACGCCTCACTTGCCTTGCTCACCTAATAGTTCTTTCAATTTCAGGGTCAAAAATTAGCAAGTTGGGGTTCGAATTAGACCTTAGCATCAATGAACAATTCAGAAATGGACATGATGAATAAACTACCAAATTAGAAATCCTAAAAATCTAAGAAACTACCATATTCACACTATGAACATATTCACAAACAACCATGAATAGGCGCACATGTTTTCAATTCCCCGGCAACGGCGCCATTTGACGGACGCCCCGCGGCCGCTCCCGCGACCGGTTCGGAATTCCTTAATTTTAGAAACAGGATATCATTGTAGAGGAATCCAAACTAGATTTGAGAGTAACAACGGGGTTGTCAATAAGAAAGGTGTCACAGAGTTGCAACTAGTTTAAAATACCGAGTATTAAACTCGGGTCGTTCTCTCTAGGAATTAAAATATTGTAGCTCGCGAATGGTTGTGAAAATGGGGGTTGCAATGATTGGTTGTTGGTAACAAGAGTAAAATAAATAATTAGATGAAACTGATAATAATAAAGAGTGCTTGGTCTTGAGTTGAAGTATAATGTGTCCCTATGATCACCACTAATCCCAGTTATGAATGGTTGTCACGTGATTCTATTGTAGGAAAGTATTTCTGTGATTTATTCTTGATAGTATAAGATTTGATTCGTTCAATTTCTAAAATGGGAAAAAAAATTATTATCTTTAAAACCAAATTCAAAATTTAAACCATGGAAATTAGACAATATGAAAACAATTGTTTAGGTTAACAAAATATTTTATATATATATATATTCATTTACCGAATCATCGTAAATTTATAATCCTAATTTAGACATGGTGAGAGTACATAAAAGAATATGGGTGAGAGTAAAAATAAAGTTCGAGAAAATTATTTATATTTGTGAGTTCAGTAATGTTATTTGAACAAATGATTTTACAAATCAAGTGATTAATCAAGTAAACTTACAACAACAACACCACTCTCAAGCAAAACGAGTGTGATACACACGCTCTTCATCAACGTCTTCTTCTCCTCCTTTGCTTCGTCGTCGTCGACTTCTCCTTCGTCCTTTGTCGTCATTATCACCGTCATCGTCTTCCTCCACCGTCGTCATCTTCTTCTTCTCCTTTCATGTCTGCAACTTCTTCTTCTTCTTTTTCTTCTTTCATATACTGCACCAAAATAAAAAACAATAATGTACACAAATATAAAGCTATTATGCAACAGAAATAAAAAACAATATTGGAAGTTACCACTCAAATGTACTTCATCTTCTTCTTCTTCTTATTCCTTATTTCCTTCTTTCTTTCTCATCCTCCTCCTCCTTCTTCTTGTTGTTACATTCCTTCCTTCCTTCTTCCATGTTTGCAGCATCTGCATCTTCTTGTTCTTCTTCAAAACTATACACAAATAATATTTCAAATTGTATACAAATATAATGTTAAACTGTACACAAATATGTTACTAAACTCCACCGAAATAATAAGAAAACGACAGCAATATGTTAATCAGTATCTCACAGAATCCACCAAAATATAACGCTAAAATGTATACAAATACAAAGCTAAACTCCATCGAAATGACAAGAACACATTCAAATATGAAATAATGCAATCAAAACTAAGTCAAACCTAATAGCAACAAAGCTAACACAAAATGTACACACATATAATAACCTAGAACCCACCGAAATAATAGGAAGGCATTCAAATATCAAATTATGCACTCAAAACTAAACCAAACCTAATTGCAATAAAGCTAACACAAAATATACACAAATACTAACCTAGAGTGCACCGAAATAATAAGAAAACGATAGGAAACACATTAAATCAATATCTCACAGAATACACCGAAATATAAAGCTAAATTGTACATAAATACAAAGTTAAACTCCACCGAAATAAATGCAACACAGAGAACACAACAGAAAACTAATGTAATAAGAACAAAGCTGTGAAAAAGTAAATTGATTCATAAAACAAGTAAAACATGTTCTGTATTTTGAAATATAAACTTGTATTATACACAAATATTATTCAAAACTGTACACAAATAATATTCAAAACTATACATAAATATAAAGGTATATTGCAACAATAATGTACAAAAACATCATCATCATCATCATCATCATCATCATCATCATCATCATCATCGTCGTCGTCGTCGTCGTTGTTTTACACTGCTATCATTTTTTTGTTGTTCTTCTTCTTCTTTTTCTTTTTCTTTATTTTATATTGTTGTTATTGTAAAACTCAAAACTAAGAAAATCATGTAAACATTTGACACATAATTTTCATCAACATCACATGATGAAAACTGCAAAACAGTACACAAATATGTTACTAATAGCAACAAAGCCAACATAAAATGTACACAAAAAAATAACCTAGAATTCACCGAAATAATAAGAAAACAAAAGCAACACATTAAATCAAATTCTCACAGAATGCACTGAAATATAAAGCTAAACTGCACACACATACATAGCTAAATTGTACACAAATATATTCACAACCAAATTAATATGGAAAACTCCATCGAAATAAATCCTATTCTTAAACACAGAAACGCAACAGAAAGCAATAATCTAAGAACAACAAAACTAAGTAACACTAAATTATTTCGAAAAAGATGTAAAATCTATCCTGTATTTTCTGATTGACATGAAGGATTCGATTCCAATTCCACTGATCGATCTGAAATAGAAACTTCCATTCTACAACAACGTAAATCGCAAAATTCAGAAATCAAATCAACCAATGGAAAACGAAGAAGAAAACCGCGATAATGAGATCAAGCAAATCAAAACGAAATCTAACAACGAGAATGAAAACAGAATTCTAACAGAATAACAAGACGAAAACGGAGATCAAATCTAAGAACATTGTAGAATTCAAAATCGAACGTACATCACATAAAAGCATAGAGAACGACGCAGAGGAATGCAAAGAAGAACGTTGAAATCAAGAAGAAGAAATCAAGATTTGAATCACGAATGAAATCGTTGCAGAGAGCGTTTGAGAGAAAGACAAAGAACAAAGCTAAGAAAATGAACAACGATTGAAAAATAGAAAATGCTAATTGGCGGAAAAGAAATATAAACATTATAATAAGAGGAAAGAGGCACGTGGATTATTTAATTGGTTAGCCACTTGGTTGATAAAATCACTAGGTTACCTAGAATTATTGTTGTAAATTAGTAAATTGACTAAATTCTCATTAATCTGTAAAAACCTTAATATTTTAAAGTAAAAGTTGAATAGTTTACCCATAGTTAAAGGAAAACTATTAAGTTTATAGTCTTAAATTTCTATTATACAAATAACATACCTTAGATAACATCTTTTTATTTTTGAAATACTAAACGTATGTATAAAAAAATTTAAATCAAAGACAGACAAAAAAGAAAGAACAAAATAAGAGAGATAAAAAAAGTGATGAAAGACTACAAAACACAGACTTTGGTGATTTTTGCAATTTATGCAAAAGAAACTTGGATAATAAAAACAATTTCTTAACCCAAAAAATATTAAATTTCAGTAAAAAGTATCCCAAGAGTACACATAAATAAAACAAAAAGATCACATTAGATAGAGACTCGAAAAACTGAACAAAAACTCAAATACTAAAAAAAATTAAAAAGCTATTTTTTTTATCATCAATATGATATTCATTGTGACACATTAAACTATGTATATACTAAATGTTTAAAAAGGTTTCTAAAAAAGATAGAACTTGGTAAGAACAGAGACAATAAAAGTCGGAATAACAACTAATGATTATGATTGAGTAGTTTTAATAGTATATTTGAAGAGTTTAATTTTGATGCACTGATTGTGTAAAGAGTTTTACACAGTCATTCAATTAGATTTATATATTTACATGACTTTAGAAGTAGTGGATTTAAAAATTAATTGCTTTAAATAATGTGATAACACCTAATTGAATACATGTGTAAAATTTTTTTACGTTGAGGATGCATGAAAATTAAATTCATATTTGAATTAACTTTATCTTAAAAAGTTTTGATCTTTGTATGGGAATATAAATAATGTTGGCCACGAAAAAAACATTTTATGTTTCAAGTGATTTTTATTATATATTAGTTAATGTTTCAATTTGCTTTTTTCTTTATTATACTTTTCAGAATCTTTAATACAAAGATATTAATTTAACATTAAATAAAGCAAGCAAAGCTGAACAAGATTTAAGTTTTCATTTTAAAAATAACTGTATTAGAATTTATTGAGTAGTACATTGCAGCCGTGATTGGTGATTTTGTACTTAAATTTTATCTCATTACATATAATTTTTTTTTATAAAAATAGTAGTACCCATAATTTTAGAAGAAATATTTTAATAAGATTTTTTTTATAAAAATATTTACAACATGATTACACAATATTCTGTTACATAATCTTTCACCTATAATAATTTATAATTTACAATAATTCTACGTGAACAAGTGGTTTTCGCCAACCAAGTGCAACCAAATGATTTATTTCTATTCTAAATAGAAGATAATTTCGGTGTCAAATAAAACTTTATTTAGGTGCACTTTTTTATACTATTTGATGCCGAAATAATATTCTATTTAGCATAGAAATAAACCACTTAATTGCACTTGGTTGGCCAAAACTACTTGTTCAAATAGCATTATCCTATAATTTATACCGTGCTATATTGTGTGATTAATATTTATCTATCCAATCCATGTTTTATTCATTTTTACCTTATTCCTAAACTTTTTTTTTTTATTCTTCATTAGATGATGCTCATTTTAAATGTTTAGTAAATGTTCCTATATATGCTATCAAGTGAATGTATTTTGCACTCTATATTGGAGTTTTGGATTTTTGAATAGTGCTTTTATAATCTATATACAATTATGTATACTGTTAAGTTTGTAGTCTTATATTTCTACTATACAAATACATAAATTAGATAACAATTTTTTATTTTTTAAATACTAAAAGTATGTATAAAAATTCTAAATCAAAGAAGAAGAAACAAAAAAAGAAAGAACAAAACAAAAGAGATCAAAAGAGTAATGAAAGAGACTAAATGGCATTTCGTGGTTTTTGCAATTAAAGCAAATAAAACTTGAATAATAAGAAAACTCTTCTTTTTTTACAGTAATGCTACACATCCAAGCAATTTGACCAACCAAGCCCATCCAAGTATTTTTTCCCCACTCTCACCACCACATGCGCGTCTCCCTCACGCGTTTCTTCTTCTTCTTCTTCTTCTTCTTCTTCTTCTTCTTCTTCTTCTGCAACTGCAATTGCAACTGCAACGCCTCTCCTCCTTCTTCTTGTGCAACGCCTCCATCTCCTTCTCCTTGCTGCTGCCGTCGTCATCGTCGTTGCAGCCGCCATCATTGTCGTCGTCGTCGTTGCCGCCGCCATCATTGTCGCCGTCACTGTCGTCTTTTTCTTTTTCGTCCTCTTCCTCTTCCTCTTCTTTATCCTCTTCTTCTTCATCTTTCTCCATTGTTTACGTTGTTGCTGTTGTTGGTGTTGTTGGTGTCGTTGTTGTTGATGAAAAATTGAATTGGATATTCTAGGAAAAAAGAAACGGATTTTGAATGAAA
>JASCZI010122444.1:0-13433 GCA_036250425.1 Stylosanthes scabra | reverse complement strand
ATTCTACCACACTCTCTATTCTTCTACATATATCTATACTCTTCTAGAATACTCTATGACCTTCTAGAGCCTTCTAGGACATTCTAGGGTCCTCCAAGACCTTCCGAGGTATTCTAGAACATTCCGGAACCATCAAGAGCATTCTCAAATACTCCAGAATACTATTTAAACACCGTTTAAAAGTAACATTCTAAAATTTACCGTGACAGTGTGCATACATCCGAAGATGCCATCCCACGTTTAAAACGAAAGGAAGCAGTTGGCACAGCATCATGAAAGACTAACCAAATAAGCATCTTGACCTTTTCCGGCACCTTTAGTCTCCAGATCTACAGCCAATTTCCATCCGTACGCCAGCCATGCTTGCGTCTAGCTAACCAATCGTATCCCTCTTTGGTAGAGTAAACATGAGCAGAATTATTTTTCCACACCCAACCCTTGTCATGATTGCCCCGGATATCTAAATTGATAGACATAACAAGTTGCCCCAGTGCGTCTGGAAGGATTGTATACAGTCCATCTAGATGCCAGGCTCCATTCTTCCAAAGATCAGATAACCGTAGGTGAGTGTCCGAAATATGGACGAAGGGAAGTTTCTCAGCTAAGTTTCCACAAGGAAGCCAATTTGAAAACCAAAAAGATTGATCCATATCCCCTGTAAGCCAAGTGTAACCCTCTCGTAACTGCGCTATAGCTTTGGTAATACTCCGCTAGATAATAGAGACCTAAAAAGGATAGTGCAAGCCCACAATATTCCCATTTTTCACATACTTGGCTAACATTATATGGACCCACAATTTCTCCTTCGCGTGATTAAGTTGCCAAATTAGTTTGCCAAGAAGAGCAGTATTCATACAGGCTGCGTCCTTAATTCCAAGACTTCCAAACTTTTTTGGGGTGACAACCGTACTCCAATTGATCAAGCTAAGAGCTCGATTATCTACCCTACCTTTCCAAAGAAAACGGCGCATCAGACCATCAATCTCATTACAAGTAGACGAAGAAAAGGAGAGAACCTGCATTTGGTAGATGGTCAAAGATGTTGCAACTGACTTGATAAGGCAAACCCGCCCAGCCTTATTCAGCAGTCTTCCCTTCCAATCCGATAGCCTCGATTTAATCCGAAAAAGAATATCTTGACAGGACTGCCTAGAAGCCCTGGCATGGTTGAGATTGACCCCCAATATTTCCTAAATTCTGAGTGAAACGAATATGGGAAACACCTGATAGCAGTTCACGCCTTCTACTAGAGACATTTTTAGAGCAAAGAGCTTTAGATTTGTCCAAGTTAGCCTTCATCCCTGATGCACTGCAAAACATATCTAAAGTTGCCATGACTCGTTGCACCTGATTCTTCTTAGCTTTACAAAAGAGAAGCAAGTCATCAGCAAACATGAGATGAGATACTCGTGGACCCCCTCTGGACACTGTCACCGGATCCCACTCCTCATCATGAACCTGCTTAGAGATAAAAGAAGCCAGCATTTCCATGCAAATGACAAACAAATATGGTGACATGGGATCGCCTTGTCTGAGGCCTCTACACAGATGAATAGCATCTAATTTCCCCCCATTCCACATGATAGATAAAGAGGATGCTTTAACACAGTTCATAATTAAGCGAATAGACAACACCGGGAAGCCAAACCTCGACAAGGAATGTTCCAAAAATCTCCAATCCATTCTATCATATGCTTTCTCTAAATCAATCTTAAATGCAATGTTACCTTTCTTAAACTTTGATCTCCTCATAAAGTGTAGAATTTCTTGAGCCACAATAATGTTGTCCGGAGCACCTCTCCCAGGAATAAAGCCACCTTGATTAGGGCTGATGATGTCATTCAGGAAGGGACGCAACCTATTAACAAAAACCTTCGTGACAATTTTATAGATGACATTACAAAGACTGATAGGCTTGAAATCTTTCATACGAGTGGGAGAGTCACACTTGGGGATAAGGACCACAAGAGTTTCGAGAACAGCCGGATTAGGAACCTCTCCATGGAAGATATTCTTAACTGTTTTCCACACGTCAGAGCCCACAATGTCCTAATATTCCTTAAAAAAGCACACTTGAAAACCATCTGGACCCGGAGTTTTGAAAGAATTCATACAATCTATAGCTGACTTGACCTCTAGGAGAGTTACTGGCTTAGTAAGTGCACTGCATGCTTCAGACGAGAGAGTGGGAGTAGTAAAATCTCTCATACAATCGACCTCAATGGGCTCAGTCTGACAAAATAGCTTCTTGAAAAAGGAGGATGTCTCTTCTTGGAGAAGTTGTTGTTTGTTACCCAAGAAAAAAAAGTTTTTACTGAATCTGGGTAAAAAAGCAAATAAAAAAAGTGGAGCAGTGCTACACAGAGCAATGTCATTGAAAAGTTCAAAGTGAAAGTGAAAGCTTAATAATTAGTTAACAGTTAATGGAAGTCAAATGTTTTATAGGATGAATGATTAGTGAATAGTGATGCAGAACAATTTCAAAATTGATACACAGGGGCGAGTCCATGTTGTGTTGGTGCTTCTTTCCATGATTTGGGCTGCAAAAATCATAGGCTTTTGAAATGTGTTAAGGGGAGATCTCTTTATGAATTATGATGGGCTTGGCATATGCTGAGTCATGAGTCAGAATGTGAAACAAATTTCAGGTCATTGGCTCATTGCACAAGCACACACCCCACCCAGATGGATGTCACTGACATACTTGGGTAGCTCAAGATAGAGCATTTCGACTTAAAATCCTGCATTGATCATTATTTATTACATTTAAAAAATAAAAAAGAAATGTAAATTTAACAAGCATGAACTAACAATTAATATTTCAGCAGCAAATCTTAATGGTAGAGACGGGAAACCCACAAAAGGTATCAATTTGATATCTGTAAACCTATAAAATTCATGTCTAACATAATATACACATGCTCCTAACTTAACACCCATTCTAACACAGCATAAGATATTCTTTTTCCTCTTAAAAAAACTCTTCCTTTCATATGATTGCAACAATAAATCACAATAACAATCTGAAACTAACTTCACACACTCTACATTTAACAGGAAATGCCAGGTTTGTGTGTCTCATCTCATCCAGCATAGCATCCTGTGCATGCTCAGCTTTTCTCTCTAGCTGAAATATTTCCACTGATTTACACTATCTGAAGCAGGCTGGTTAATAAGAAAGCCGTGGGCTCTTCATTTGATCCAAAACCTATCCGGTATCCACAGCACAAGAATGATCACATAAGCACCAAATGCATCAAGCATTTATTTCTGAATTGCACTGGTGCTCCCGGCTGCAACTTCTCCTGCCCCAAAACATGCTCGAACACGTCGTTTTATCGAGTCTAGGCCCTTCCATTTTATCCTGGTCCGTCGTAGATGCATGTGAGTGATGAGGTGATCCATCCTGTGTTTCTGCTTCTCGGGGTTCAAATGTCGGACATGGACCATCATTGCAGGTACATAGAGGAATTGTCATGGATGGAAATGGGCCACAAGTGACAGGGCATAGTATCTCTGAAGGAACAGAAGCTACACGGTTTCTTCGAATCTCTGGAGTATCAGAAAGAGATGTTTGATCTAGGTCATGTGGATGTAGCATGCATGGGGTACACAAGCCAAGAGACACGTGTAGTTTATTCTCTTTTGCTAGGGAACCCGGTAGCCTAACAAAAGAGACAATTCCATGCCTACAGAGTGGGCAAGGGATAGAGCCAGGAGGGCCAACCGATTCAGAAGAAACATTCATTGTTGAGCAGAGATAGAGCGCACATCTTACACATAGCTCATGCCCACATCCTGCAAGTAAATGTGACATAGAGCTCAATGAATTTTACAGAATCATAAATTCATAATCCTTAAGATGTGAGTATGAACATGAGCCAGAAAGTATAGCCAGAGAGGAAGACAACTAACATGCCCACCCCACCACTCTTCCCCTCCCCCTTTACAAAAAATTACACGATGAATGCTTAAACTTCAATAAAAAGAAAGTAGTCCTACCACAATTACAAGACTTTAGGATATGGATCCCTGTTATAAGTGCTACAGGTCATCAAATATTACATTGAAAGATAAAATAATCCATTACCTTCGGCAGCAACTGAACATGGCTTCTCTAGGCAGACGGCACAGAAGTCAATCTCATCTGAGGAGGTTGTAGATGATTGCAACCCATACTCTCTGTAGTTATTTGAAATCAATTTTATAATTAGAAGAATGTTTTGTGTAATTTTACAAAATAAAAAAAAAAAAGGAGAGGCCTATGTAGTAAACATAAAATATGCAGGACCGGAGAAATTAATTGCTCTCTCTAGCTGTTTGTCATTTAAATTATCTAACTACATTTTGCTTAGTCAATAGGAAATCACCTGGCTATGTTAAGCACACTCATGAGAGGCAATGACAAGTAATGTGAATGACGAAATGTTGGTATTGTGGCATCAGAACTGGGTGACAACAAAGGCTCAAGCCAATGACGTCCCCACATCCTAGCAACATCAAGAGGAAGCCACCCATTGCAATTCAAAGCCATCCGGCTAGCACCTCTTGCAAGGAGGATCTGGGGAGAGGAGGAAAAAAGCAGAACATTATCGCCGGATTCTAAGGAAAGGACCAGAAGGTATGTTAAACATAAAAACAAAAAAGCAACCTGACAGCATTTTAAATTGCCCCCACAAGCAGCATAATGCAATGGTGTGCTTCCAGCCCCTACATCAAATCCAATTAGTTATTTACTTATTTTTAAAGAGAAAGCCACCATAGAAATATTTACATTTTACAGTATTAAACAATAGACATACATACCTATTAAATCCATTGACGTTCCATAATGAAATGTCACAGCAGATACATTTGCGTTGAGATCAAGAAGCAGTTGTACACAATCAAAATATCCATTCAATGCAGCCATATGAAGGGCAGTAATACCACCATCAGCTGTCTTATTTACAAACTTGGACAGAGCACTGCACTGGAATAAAGTAAATAAATTGCAAGAATATAACTCACAAGATAAATACTCTCTTGAAAAGACAGGCCTTAGACATTCTTTGCAGCAAAAACCAATAACAATGTCGTCATTTAATATCTTGAATAGAATTATATTAATAATTTCCCCTGAACTCACTCATGTAGTAACTAACTGAGCATTAGTTGTGTATGCAAGACAATTGAGAAAAATTTAAAACATTACAGAAAGTTCCAAGTACAAATACTCTACTGTGTATGGAAGAACATTACAGGGTAAGCTTGCAACAAAGGCCAAATATTCACCAGTTAATCAATCCCACTAGCTAAGCATAATATATAACACACAAAGTTAACTTCAATGAAATGTTTTGAATAACATTTAAAGGAAAGGAATGGGGTACCTTTGCTCATGTTTGCCTTTCGCATTTGATGCATCACCCTTGTCAACCTGTGTGTGAGCCTGTATAGCCTCATATGGAGCACTTGGAACAAAGTCGGCCACAACGAGTCTAATACATCTTACATGCCCATTCACAGCTGCAAAGTGAAGCGCTGTTCTCCCGCTGAGATAATCTGCTCTCATAACCTGTAATTGAATGGACTACAGTCTTGATACAGTTGAAAATGAACTTGAAAATCAAGGAATTAAACCAAACTAGGAGGTAGTTTCTCAAACCAGCTGAATGACCTACAGTTCCCATGGGATAGTAAACATAGAATTATGATGAAACTGAAAAATAAAAAGAAAGTAAGCAAGTCTTACATTGCATTTGAAGAGCAGAAGCGTTTGTACAACTTCCCAATGGCCATATCTACAAGCTTGCATCAAAGCGGTCTTCAAATTAAGGGATCAAATGAAACAATGTCCCAGATAAGTACAACAGCAGACATGTATCAAAAAGAAAATAGCCATATATCCACCAAAAACAGAAACAAAAAAGAACAAAAGCTTCGTTTCATGAAGCTGGAGTCTGCTGAATCGGTACCAGATCCGTGGATCAGATTGCTTGGTAGCAGACAAATAGTATCCATTCTGTCTTACAAGCAGCCATTATTTTGCCGCACCGAATGAATCATACTCTAGAGATGGATAGCTGGACCAATTATCCATATTGGAAAATGGAAATTCATAACTTGATACATAAATCTCACCTATTTGTAATTAGATGATACATCTTTCCTTCATATAAAAACTAATACTAACAAAACAAATTGAGAGAGAGAGATGATGAAAGTGGTACCTGGCCACAATAATTCCTTGAATTGACATCAGCTCCATTCTGAAGCAACAATGCCACAATCTAAGCGAAACCCATGAGAGAAAGAGTGATAAATATTAAAACTTTTGAGTAGAAAATAGAGGAGGAACAGAAAAGGGGGTGCGGTGGTAGATGTGAAGAGAGAGAGAGAGACCTCGTTGTGGCCCTTGGCAGCAGCGAAATGGAGAGGGGAATTGAGGCCACCGAAAGTGGAGTACTTGGCAAGACAAGGGTTGCAGTTGAGAAGCATCTTGGCCTCAAGAAGGTCGCCATCCCTGGCGGCGGAGACCAGCCTCTCGCCGGAAGCGGAGCAGCCAAAGGAGTTGCCCATGAAGAAGGAAAGAAATGGATTGGTAGGTCAACGTCTCAGCAATGAATGGAATGGGTCGGTGAGTAATGAGATGAAGAGGAAAGTGGAGAGGCTGACGTGGACTGCCCAACCCAAGCAAGCTACCTTGTCCTTCTCTAATAAGTTACCACCAAAATATAAACATTTACTTTACCCCATAACATTTTACTACATACATTAATAACCAAAATCAAATTTACTTAGCTTTTTATCACGCATATATTCACTAATCCAGTTCTAAAAATCACGAAGAAGAAAGGAAGTAGTGGATCAAGTTGTTGTTGCTACACATTTGACATTTACATTGTATAACATTATGTATCAGTATGAAATTTTAACTTAATTTTTTTAATGTGAGGTAAGTTGCAAAATTGCTTAGCGATGATGACAAGCATTGACCTTATTTGCATTCAACTAAGTTGTAGATTCTCATATCTTTCGTTCAAATTTGTTGCCCTCACTGCACTGCTTCTCGTCTAATAACACTGTTTCTTCTTACTTCTTAAAACAGAATATCAGCAGGCCTATTTATTTATTTATATTATGCATCAAATATAATAAAAAATTATTGCGATCTTTCTCTTTCAGCTTTAATTATATGCTGCTCCGCACAAAATGAACAAACATGTCAGTCCACACTTTCTGGTAATCATTGATTATTTAAATGATTGTAAATTGGTAATAATGGTCCTTTTCATGGCTTCCGTAATGAGATGATCAACCGTGTACACCTGTTGGGATTTCAATTTGTTTAAGCATTAGTCTTCTTGGGTTAGTTCAGTAGTGATGACATAATATGATCACCGTCTAATCAATTCCTCTACATAATATTAACATGGCTTTGGTGCACATAAGTGTCATGGGAGTATTAATTAGTACATAATCATATAGTAATCAATTTAGAAGGCAAGGCAGGGTGCAGGGTGCAGGGTGCATCCACCGCAACTTGATATAATTGATGGCAGAATGTGCATAAAATGGATTACATACATAATAGCGTCGCTACTAGCCTAGGTAGCTAGATTCACAGAAAACTTTACATTTAATTTACATCACATTCAGCTTTAATTTATAGAGTATAGTAGTGGCCATGGACATTGAATTCACAGCACAAGCCACACGGGGTAGCTCTGTTCTTTGGAGGACAGCTTAGTTATCTAGCTAGTGCGCATTTAATGATAAGGAACGATCCTTACCATGTGTATGTGCATGGTTCTATATCTCTACATGGATATGGATATGGATATGGATGCATGCATGGTCCACATATCAGACATAGATCGTGCATTCATTATCTTTGCTGCACCTAAGATGAGGATCCATGTCACATCATTTCTTCAAGGGATCATTACTAGCACCAACATACATACAGATTAAAGATACTACTAATCCAGAACATGTACGGAATGTTATATTTAATTTCATGGCCGTGAAGTTACAAATCATGATTAGCCTCTTCGGCCCACTACTATTCAAACTTTAACTAATCATTGTCCTTTCTTGTTTATTATTACATACACTTATTTTCATAGCTAATTAGCTTCTCGTATAAAGAAAGGGGTTATAGCCTCAGCCCTCAGCCCTCAGCCCTCATGAATGCTAAGAACCACAAGTTTTTGTACATCACATCATCACAACCACTAACTTGGCAGGACTTAAAACTAGGCAGATGGCAAAAGTCAAAGTACTTAAAGGGCATCACAACTCCACATTCATTGCTATTTTATTTTGCAATGTCCTCTTTTATCCTCTACCTACATATATATTTACATTACCAAACACGCTCACCCCTCATAATTATAACATCAATACCAACCGATTTTATGGTCTCTACTTGCAAACACAACACAAAATAACCTCAATTTAATTTTAATTCATTGCTATTTACTTAACAACTTTTATATTTATTTTCAAATTCATACATGTATAATGATTGGATGCTACTTGTATATAAAACTCTACATAGTACATTAATAGTGTATATCAAGATATATCTCTAATAACTAATAACATCATATTTCTATATGGTTATGTGTTGAAAAACGCAGATTCTCCTCTCACTCAGACTTCATGTCTAACAAAGTGAATGCCATGAACAACTGATGGAAAAAGTGGAAGACATAGAGCTCTCAGCTGTGATTTTTTTTTGCACTGTGGGCTGGGGTTTTTGGAGGCCCATCAATTAGTACGAGAACAGATTGATTACATTGAAATAGGATAAAAACACCTGACCAAAAACGAGAAATAAGAGAAAAAAAATTTTCTCCGTCAAGAATCAACCAACTACTCTGTTGTTACTTGACTTACTTATATCACAATTAGTTTTTTTTTTTTGTTCAGTAGGATTAGTATTGTTTGTCGTATTAACACAAATTCTATAATTTTGATATTTGAATGTGACATTTTGAGCATCCTCGTGTGTGCGTGTGTATGTTTTTTATATATTTTTTTTAATTGCGAGTTTGCTCATGTGTTCTTATAAGTTATAATTAAACCCTCACCTAAACTTTTGTACTCGGCTTAGTTACTTTATGATGCGGACACAGCGTTAGGCAGGAACTAATTAATTACTGGAGTGATCAGCATAGGGAATAATTTGTTTATCTATAATCTAAGACACAAAATTAGGTAAATGGTTCCTAAAATAGCAGACGAGCTAAAGCTAAGTCTTCGATTAATTATCATTATGTTTCTTCATTGCCTTGAAATATAATAGTTTCCTCTTTTAGTTTCATTCCAATCGAATTCAACTTTTGTCCCACTTTCTACTTTGCTAGGGCCTAGAATAGATATTGGCATGCAATTAGGTATAGGGTTTTATTTGAGTCCGATGAGAAAGCAAGAAAGTGAATACAAAAGAAGAAATTGTAAAGGAAAGTGACAGATTCGAGGATCTAACCTCACCCCTATGTATATTTCATAGTTTAAAATAGGCAGAGAAAAAAATAATATATTAAGTTATTTTACATAATTTAATAAGAAAGATATATGAAACATTCACTTGAAAGCCAATGAAACCAATGAAAAGTTATGGATGATAACTTTTTCAGTTCTAAATACTCACTTACTTATTGATTCTCTAATTGAATCCGTAGCATTACTCAATTTAATATCTATAATTTTATAAGAATTGTTATATGATTAACATATATTCCTTTGTTGTTAACACCTTGTTAAATAACATATTTTTATTGGTTAATATTTTTTTAAAAATTCAAATACACTAGTAAAATATATGTATTGAATATTGATCAAAATTTTATGACCACTGTAAGCAAAAATTATTAACTAACTATAATAATAACTAAAAATACAAAATAAAGAAAATTTGTAGTCAATGAAGGACCGAGTCAAATATTCAAAAAAAAAGAAAGAAAAATAATGATCTAATATTTCTCATAGAATAATGCTTTCTTAAAAGACTTGTGTATAAATGGATGCATGAGCTAACGTTATACCATACAAAATTTAAGTGCTGTAAAAATGAAATAGATGATACAAGAGGCATAATAATGTGAAAGAAACCAAAAAGAATGCATTGGAAACGAGAAATAAAGTTGTGAAGTTTGGAAGTGTTTTAGCAACAGAAGGAAGGAAAGACATGTTGGATAAAATAAAATAGAGGAGGAGAGACAAAATCGCTGGTGAAGGAGTCAATACCCGAACCAGCGAGTCCACAATCCACAAATTCGCGGTTCGTTCTTGACTCCAAACCTTCCTTACGCGATCCTTAAAAACTCTCTTTCTCTCACTCTATACAAATCACAAAAAGAATAATAATGTTTATGTTTAAGAAGAAAGTGTGAGTGCGGCTTTGATCTTGTGAATGGTGCATGATATCAAGTTATTCACAGTATCCACCGACTCCACTGTCAGCTTCGCTGTCGGCAGGCTATTCACCAATATTTGGAACCCAACCGTCAGCAAGCATCCACCTCCATCATCGCCACCCTTGCTGCCTACGTTCCCGTTGGACCCCGACGACGAATGACCATCCGGCAGAATGGCAAAACCAGATGGCAACAGTGCAACATATGCAGAATCACCACCGCTCATCACCACGTTCAAAGACGGCACATCCACCGGTGCATATACCACCACCGAGCAAGATGCATCTGTCCATGTCTCTTGCAGAATGACCATGCTGCTCTCATTGGCATTATTATTGACACCATTAGCACGCAAGAGAGAGACACAGTTTGCATGGCCTTGGCCTTTCGCAATGTGGACCATCTCCTGCATAGGTCCACCATTCGACAGAATGTCCCACTCGCTTCTAAGCCGTTCGTCCCGCAGAAACTCGAACAGCCTTTGCCGTGACACCGGCATCCAAACACAAGTGGCAGCACTGAGGACGATGCCTGGAGGTTCACCTGGGTCATCCACATTCTTCCTCGTCATCACTCTCATGTCATCACCCAAGCTTCCAATGTGAAGGCTGTCCCACTTGCGTGCCGACGAGGCACACACCCCAGAACAGAAGTTACTCGTCATGCGCTGTGCCAGCTTCAACATGCTTCTCCTACCAGCTTGGCTTAATGCTGCTAGTACAACACACAAGAAAGAAATGACATCTCTATCTTACTATCTTATATGATTTGAAACACACTACCCCATTTACAACACGGAAAAATGTATAAAACATGCATGCATACGGCATACCTGTGTGATCGTCGGTTGAGATGGATGAGGACATGAGGATTGCCAAGCATTCACATTGCCTCTGGAGAGTGGCTATCCATCTATGAGCACCAAATCCAAACCCAGAATTCATCAGTGGACGATACAGTTGGTGCACCACACTTTCATCATACTGCCAATGTTCAACCCAAGTAACCTGCATAAGAAAAGGTTGACTTGACATAAGCCCTAGTAGAGTAGGCTAATTATAAATTAGTAGCCAATTATGGATCAAGAAAGTCAAAAGTGAAGGCAAATGTCAAATGGATAGAGGTGAATCTCAACAGAGTTAGCAGACTATGACTATGGAATTTCTTAATATTATAAAAACCTGTTTAATTATTGTCAAGGGCACGGATTATCATATAACCTGTCTCCATTATATTATTGAAGATGGAGGACTGGATCCAGGTCACTAAGGTCTCGTTCAAAGTAAACAAATACTATTATGTTAGGTTATATAACAGAGATTGGAATAGAAGCAGCAAACCTATGCTTTATATAAATACAAGATTGTAGTATCCAAGACTCTTCAAATTTCTAGGTACTTTTAATATTATTTATAAAAGATGCGAAACAGAAATGAAGCTTCCAACTATGCCTAAACCATATAAACCTTGATTAATTAGTCTCTAGAGTAGCAGTAGACAATTGCAAGTACAGACAATAAGCCACCCTTAATTTAATTATTATTAGGGAAGCATCTTCACCAGTATATGAAAGATAGATTTCCCAAGCAAAGTGCAATCTCACTCTATCAAGCAGTCACCATCAAAGAAAACAACGCAGTTACCTTGGAGTAGCCATTGGGCATATCATGCACAACACAGCCAGAAGGAAGCCTCCGACAGCTCATGATAGGCTGTGCATTGGAGGCGTCGCGACCGATCTCAACAGAAACATCAACCACAGCCCATACACCTTCCGCATGCTGCTTACAGAACCGGAGGAATTTCACTTGACGAATAGGGACTAGTGGTGAAAGCAATTGAATCTCCGAATGCATCTGATGAAGACCATATATATTTCGTATTAGTCCATGCCATACTGATTAGTGAATAGCAAACAAACAAACAAAGAGAAACATATATACCAGTTGCAAAGCACCATTTCTGGTTCCACCCATCCCATTAGATATAACATCAAGGGTCACAGCTCTAGCAATCATTGATGGAAACATCTCCAACCATCGATTCTATTCAAACAAATATTCCATTAACAATCAGATATTATCCAATCCTACCAATAACAGTTTTATCAGTCAAAATGAACATGGTACATTTTATAACAAGTGAAGCATCATAATCATAGTATCATACCGCATCCATCAAAGTTTCCACAAGGGCCAAACTGTTGATGATAACTATCCCAGTTTCTCTTGAAGCTTCAGTTACATAACCAGCAGGTTTGGGACCAATACAAGGATTGAACGTCCTTGCATACTCTTCGTGATTCAGTACCTCCCTCTCACCATCAAAGCCCTTCATCCAAAGAGGGCTATCTCCCTGAGCCATCTTAATCAATTCATCCATGGCAGCCAGTGCAACATCTACAAGCATAGATCTCTCAAGCTGAACATCATTTCCCATCAATCCCAATGGTGACTTCATCCCAGCCATTGCTGCTTGAGTGCCCAATACTCCATCTCCTAAATCAAGTCCCATCTGCAAGGGAGTTCCGAAGGGGCTTGAAACACCAATCCCATTCCTTCCAATACCGAGTTCTAGACCAGAATTTGAGGTTGGGATAGCTATAGGATTGGTCAGTGATGAGATTGGCTTGCCAAGGAACTTGTTCGCCAAGGCACATATGCGGTTCAATTCATCCCTCAGTCGAGCATTTTCAATTCTAATCTGGTGCTCCTCGAATGAAATTTGGCCAGGAATGGCTGGGCCACCACAGTTGTTGCATACTGGGTTAGACATGGCTTCCTTCATCAAACTATTCTCAGCTCTGAGCTTCTCATTCTCCTGTCTAAGCATTATGTTCTCATGCCGTTCCAATTGTGTCTGAATCAGGATAAGCAGTTTAATAATCACAATATTTAACTTGGATCAACAAAAAAAACACACACACACACGAGTGCAATAATTCAATTGTTTTCTAATAATTCACCTTCATTTGGGTTCTCCTATTCTGAAACCAGAATTTGACTTGCTTATTCTCCAAGCCAA
>JASCZI010122433.1:0-13562 GCA_036250425.1 Stylosanthes scabra | reverse complement strand
ACAAGTGTTTTGGAAAGTACAAGCTCCTTGTAAGTACTTAAGAAGTGGCTTAAGTCCTTGGAAAAATACTAGTACAATCACTTGAGCAATTTACTTTCAAAGTAATTTAAGCTTTCGCGCGAAAATTTATCATTGTTGCTCATATACTCAATTCACCCCCTCTTGAGTATTATATATAACGTAACAAGTTATTTCAAGCGTTCGTGTTATTTGGAGGGTTTTTTTTTTTTTTTTTTTAACTTTGTCCGCTTATAATTTATTTAAGAATTGGGTAATGCTATTTGAACAAGTGGTTTTGGTCAACCAAGTGCAACCAAGTGGTTTATTTCTATGCTAAATAGAATATTATTTTGGTGTCAAATAGTATAAAAAAGTGTACCTAAATAAAGTTCTATTTGACACCGAAATTATATTTTATTTAGCATAAAAATAAATCACTTGATTGCACTTGATTAATGAAAACCACTTGTTCACCTAGAATTATTGTTAAGGATTCATGGAAGGGATTTAAAATTCTAAAGTATGGCGGTTACTTTTTTTACTTTCCAATCCAACACTGTTTTTTTTATATTATTTTAAAACATTTAAACTTTAAATTATCAAGATAAAGCTAACGACATAATCGGTTGCTTTTTTGCATTTGATTTTTTTGGTGTTTATCATCTTCGGTACTGATTCACCAATTAACAATGAAACAAGTGTTAAAATTAATTAAATAAGCATTGAATTAATCAACCAGAACCTCAATTAGGAAAGATGGTTTAAAATGCATTAATTAGTATATCCTTTATTTCATAAAGCATTTCAAGTATTAATTTAATACGTTCATGTATCTTATTTTATAAATTAAACGGTGAAATATAAATATTTTTTACAAAATCAATATTATTGCATTAAATTTATTTTTATATAATTATTTTTATTTAAAGTACAAAATTATTCATTATTTTTCTAAATTTTTTTTGTGTGTTTATTTCAACTAATATTTAAATGGTTTTTATATAATAACTAATAATGTATTTTGATTCTTTTTCTTTGAAGTAGCAATAATTAATAATACTCATAAAAATAATTTCTTTCTTTAAGGTACTTTTATCCAATTTTATTGGTTCAATTAAAATTTTTGTTTTGAATCGTGTCAATTGACGTTTTTATTTTATTTTTATTTTACATTCAATTAAAAAAAAAAAACAAATAAACACTGTGAACCATTTTAATTGGATAAACCATTAATATTATCCTTTAGTTTTCATGTTATTAAATTATTAGAAAATATTTTCATTGCAAGTAATAAAATTGGAGTTATTTGTTTATTTTTTATTAACTTATTTTTGTTACTTTACTATTTGAATCAATGTATTTATGAATTGATAAGATTTTGATGCGTTGAATTAATGCTTTATTAATTCAGGGTGTATATATAGCACCATTTCCATAATTGAATTACATCATCCTTAGCAAAAGTTGTTTTGGGTGTCTCTAAGTAAGTAGCGTCCATAAATTAATGTTATTTTAAGTGATTAATGTTATTTTAAGTCCAAGTTTTTTGTTGTAAAAAGAATCACTATAAAAACAATTATAAAAACAATTTATTATAATAACTTAATCTAAGATAGCTCTAAATAGTAGGAAACATTTAATCAATATCCTCTAATTCATCTATGTGATTATCTCCATCACAATTACTATTATTTTCTTCCTCAATTTGTCCTTCATTATGGTCTAGTTCATGAACATTCTCTCGCACCAATGGAAACTCTACAAGATTCTCTACTTGTTGTTCGCAAAAAGGTATATCCTCCATCAAACTATTACTTATATCATCCTCATTTAAATCTCCCATGTTCTATAAATCTTTAGGCTTCATGTGACAAACAGAACACCAATTTTTATCAGCTGAATTTTCAACATAATAAACCATTCTTGCATCTGTTGCAAAAATGAACGGCTCATCTGTTTCAACTTCACCAGTGTATATTAAGTGTGAAAAATTCACACTAGTGATACCAAATTCATCTACCTTTGTTTCCTTATTAATGGTTGTGTCAACCCATATACATTTGAAGAGCACAATCCTTAGCTTGCTGAAGTAGTCTAACTCGATTATATCCACCACTTTACCATAATATGTATTGTCACATGAAATTATTGCAGGGTTTCTTCCATTAGAAACACTAGGAGTAATAGCAGACATAACTACACCGCTATTTTGTGTTTTTAGTCCTTGATCTTTTTTCATTGTTCGAAACTTAAAGCCATGAATGTTATACTCTTAAAATCTCTTTACAACATTATTAGGCCCTTCTGCAAGCCACTTAATTTCAGGAGTGATATTATCCATATCACCATTTTGAGCAACCTGCATTTGGTAGAAATGTAAGGAGTTTTGATATTAATCTCAAATCTGTAACCGAAAAGATAAGCTTTACAAAATGTAAGTGACTTACATAATCCCTAAACCACTCATGGAACTTAGCATGCATGTATTCCTCAACAAGTTTTGTTGCGTTTCTTCTACCACGGTGCATTCTAGCAACATCTCCTCTGCATTTACTCATAAAGTAAAACATGGTTATGCAATAGTTACAGAAAATAAGTGACGTATAAATTAAATATTGCACTATAACTTACTTGCGAAACTCATCCACTAATGAACAATTTGTTAGAACGTAGCGATGAGCTTGTATTTTCTCTTCTGGTGCAAAGTACCGATCTTGTGCGACCCGCGAGGACTTCCGAATGCTTGAAAAAGTCTAGCTAGAATGTTAGAACAACTACTAGGGATGTTGTCATTTTGATCGTCATTGCGCCATGGTCGATTAAACCTTGTCTCGATCTCTTCATCCTCTAAATATCTAGAGCAAATTGTTAGGCATTCTTCCATCAGGTAACCTTCTGCTATGCATCCTTCTGGTGCAGCTTTGTTGCGGACATAAGATTTTAAATGACCTAGGGCCCTAATAAAAATAAAAAAGATTACAATATAGTAAATTACCAAACCAAATCATTCAAGAAAGACCTTTAAAGCCATGAATATTGTAAAAAATTAAAAGATTCACCTTTCAACAGGATACATCCATCTGTATTGTACTGGACCGGCAATCAATGCTTCTTCTACAAGAAGAATAGTTAGGTGAACCATGACAGTGAAAAATGATGGAGGGAATATCATTTCCATATGGCAAAGCGTCAAACCAATTTGTTGTCGTAGTTTATCTAAATTTTCAACACATAGGGACTTTCCCGAGACTTCTCTGAAATAGTTGCATAACTCAATCATGACATGTGTAACCTCTTTAGGTAAAGACCTTCTAATAGCAATCGGTAAAATGTGTTCCATGATAATATGTGAATCATGACTCTTAAACCCAAATATTTTCCTTTTTTTCAAATCAATACATCTAGAAATGTTTGAAGAGTAACTATCAGGAAAAGAAACACTTTCAAGAACACCAAGGAAAACATCCTTGTCTGCATTTGTCATTTTGAAGCTCGAAGGGGGAAACTTGGAAGAGTTAGGGAATGGATGGAGTTGTTCTCTAATCCCCATCAACTGCAAATCCTTACGAGCTTGCAAGTTGTCCTTAGTCCTTTGTTTGTCATCAAGTATAGTGAAAAGGACATTATTACAAACATTTATCTCTATGTGCATCATATCAAGACAGTGATGGATAAGGTTATCCTTCCAATACGGTCCAAAAAATGCTTTGCTTTTTCCATTGTGATGGCCTGTTTTCACCATTGAGTTTATCTTGGGATCTTTTCCGACTACTTTCAATTTGAGACAAAATAGTTCTACCTGATAATGTCGGAGGGGGTTTCTTAGTTCTATATCGCCATCAAAAGAGTGTTTATTGTGCCTATACTCATGATTATAGGGTAACCATCGACGATGTCCCATGAAGCAATATTTCTTGCCAAACTTCAACCTTGTGGACACTGTGTCAAAGTTACATGATGGACAAGCAAGACTAGTATGTGTATTCCACCCAGATAGGTTATCAAGACCTGGAAAATCACTAATTGTCCAAAATAAAGTAGCATGCATGTTAAACATTTTTCTGTCAACAGAATCATAGACATCTACGCCTCCCCATAATTCTTTTAACTCTTTAATAAGTGGTTGCAGAAAAACGTCAATATTATTTCCAGGCATCTTTGGACTTGGAATTATCATGGACATAATAAGAGAAGTTTGCTTCATACAACACCATGGAGGATAGCTGTAGACATATATCATCACTAGCCACACACTAATGTTAGAGCTGAGAGCACCATATGGATTGAAACCATCGGTTGCTAAAGCCAGCCTTATGTTTCGAGGATTTTGGCAAACTCTGGATGTAACAAATCAAAATCCTTCCATGCCTTGCTATCTCTTGGATGCTTTAATTTACCATCTGAGTTAGGAAATTCCGCATGCCAACGCATTTGTCTTGCAATTTTAGAAGACATGTATAACCTTCTCAACCTAGGAGTAAGAGGGAAATACCTCAACACCTTTGCAGGTACCAGCTTCTTTGAATCTTCACCTGTGACTGCGATGCCCGAATTGTTATTAGTGTTGTCTTCCATTTTATATTGAGCTGCATTGCAGACCATGCATTTAGTTTTTATCTCATTATCATTACCCCAGAAAAGCATTCGTGAGAAGGTCAATTATCATATAGAATGTCTTGTCAGTTGAATCACATAGCACTTTGATATGATATAGCTCAACAATAAAGGATAACTTACTATATTTTGCACACCCGGAATATAGTTTGTGATTCCCATTCCTTAGCTCAACCCCACATTTGTACTCATTGGAGGTGATTGGTTTATCAATCCAACTCTTATCAATCATATCTAGATGAACCTGATTTAAATAATAAAATTTAAGAAGCTATGGGAATATGATGTGACAAGAGAATGGGTGAAATGGTAAACAAGAACCAACCTGGCTGGAGTCCTTTAATTTTTTTTCTTTAAGCAATGGACCACTTAAATCAGTAGAATCTTATTATATGCATGAATAAAAGTAATGATAACATCATGATTAATTATATATTAATAGACATTACAAATAAAAATAATAATTATAAAGCAATTAATCAGGTATTTTTATTTTTCTTCTCAATTTTTATTATGATAATTAAGTTAAAAAAAACTCAACCAAATGAGTGGCAAAATACAATACATAACAAAGTCAGCATAACTAAAAGTTGTTTCTATGTAGCAATCTTAGCAAGGGCATAAAAAATCTTAAGACACTAATCAATATTCCCAAGACATCACCACACTAATATCTATTATATTTTTCAAAATAATAAGTGGAACACCTAATGATCCCTTTGGCAAAAATAATTGCACCGTTGTTTATTATGTGTTATTGGCACCAAGAGAAAGTAACTACAAAATGTAAACTGATTTCATTATTCTATAAAAGAAAGGAACATAATTACTATTTTATAAATAATAATAATAATAATAATAATAATAATAATAATAATAATAATAAAACAAGAAACTTGCTAATTTCAATAGCATAGACTCTTTTACATACATTTAAACATTTACTTGAAGGCAATTCACATTTGTCCAACGAGTGAGAGAAGGCAATCCAAGGGGCAAAGATTTGGATTTTGGAATACTCAATTGTCTAATTGGTGAAAGAGAGCAGAAATTTCAAGGGCAAATGAGGCAGAGGTAGACATAGGAGAAACACAACAGTGTTAAAGGTCTGAGACAACAACCAAGAACAAGCGGGGCACGTGGATGACACAAAAAAGCAGGTGGAGGAGTGGCGAGCCCGTGCCAATTGAAAGTGTTGTGTACAACTAATGATGGTGACTTTGAGTTACAAATTTAGTCTAAGAGAGTGAAACTAACTGTGAGAATTTGAGGATGTGGATTTGAAAAGGAGATATGCATTTGAAAAATTAGGGTTTTATTTTTTAAACAAAATTAAAATATATTGAATTCTTTGAATATCTTTCATTTAATTAACTCTATATTTTTAGAATTATTTATGGAAGATTTTGAAATTGAATTTATTTAATTTGTTTTATTTACTGATTTTTATATCTTAATAACATATAATTCATGATTTTATCTGAGAAAGATTTTGCAAAAGTTTTATATAATTGGGCAAATCTTTTTTTGTGTACAAAAAAATGCTTTCCAACAAGATAATATAATTATTTTCCAGTGCATTTCATAAAAAATAATGTTATTTAACAATAATGCTACACATACAAGTGAATTGGCAACCAAGTCCCAACCAAGTCACTTTTGCCACTCTCACGATCCGCGTGTAATACACGCAAAACTGTCCACTTCCCCACTAAAAAACACGCTTTCTCTCTCTTCTCTGCAACTCCTCATATTCCCCATTCCCCTCTTCCTCCTTCTTCATCTTCTTCATACTAGTGTGTTACCATCACTGCCGTTGTTGCCGTCGTTGTCGTTACTGTCGCCGCCACCGTCACCGCTACCGCCATCATCGTAATCTTCTTCTTCTTCCTCCTGTTCCATTTTTTCTTCCTCCTCCTCCTCCTCCTCCACTGTTACGTTATTATTATTGTTGTTGTTGCCATTGTTGTTGCTGCTATTGTTGATGATCTTCTTCTTGAAACAGAACCAAATTTTCATAGACAACAGAATCGAATTTGTATATAAAATAGAACCAGATTTCTAGAAGGAAAAAAAATAGATTTTGTTTTTTTTAAATCGAACCGGATCTTTTAAAGAAAATAAAGTAGATTTCATTGAAAAACAGAACCGGATTTATTTGAAAAATAGAAACAGAAACTCTAAAAAGAGATCTGAGTACATTTGAGTACATAGAAACAAAACTGGATTTGCTGAACAAAAGAAATGAATTTCTTATATTCTTCATCATCATTTTCTTCAATAAATTGCATCTCATTACAAAAATAGAACCGGATTTCTTATAGAAACTGAACCGGATTTTTCAAATAAAAAAAAACATATTTCTTTTTTCTTCTTCTTCATCATCTTCTTCAATGAATTAAATCTCATTAGAAAAACAGAATCTGATTTCTTATAAAAATTGAACCGAATTTATTAAAAAAAACTTAATTCTCTTTTCCTCTTCTTCATCATCTTCTTCAATTTCTTCAATGAAATACATTTCATTTAAAAAAACATAACCAGATTTGTCAAATAAAAGAAACATACTTCTCTTTTCTTCTTCATCATCTTCTCCAATGAATTGCATTTTATTACAAAAACAGAACCAGATTTTTTATAAAAACAAAACCGGGTTTGTGGAACAAAAGAAACAGCTTTCTTCTTCTTCATCGTCTTCTTCAATGGAATGTATCTCATTACGAAAACAAAACCGATTTTATTTTAAAAACAGAACCAGATTTCTTTAATAAAAGAAACATATTTCTTCTTTTTCTGTTCTTCATCATCTTCTTCAATGAAATGCATTTAATTACAAAAATAGAACAGGATTTTCATTATAAAATTGAACCGGATTTTCATGAGAAATCAGAAGTCCCTAGGCGTCTAAAAAGTGCACCGAATTTTTATAAGAAACTGAACCGAATTTTCATGAAAATCTGAAGCACGCCTAGACGTCAATCTTGGCGCCTGGGCATATAAAAACTAAACCGGATTTTTATAAGAAACAGAACCAAATTTATTTGAAAAACAGAATTCATCAAACTCCAAAAAGAGATCTGAGTACATAATAAAAACAACAAAAACATAAAAATTGAACCGAATTTCTTATAAAATTGAACTGGATTTGTCAAATAAAAGAAACGTATTTATCTTTTCTTCTTCTTGTTCATCTTGATTTCTTATAAAAATTGAACCGGATTTGTCAAATAAAAGAAACATATTTCTCTTTTCTTCTTCTTATTCATCATCTTCTTCAATAAATTGCATTTCATTAAACCCTAAACATAACTCTTCTTCCTATTTTATTTTCTTTTCTTTTTCCTTCTCCTCCATTATTATAATTTTTTTCAAATCTGGTTCAGTTTCAAGAAGCGTGTTTGAGAAAGCGGTGCGTCTTTTGAGGTGAGAGAAAATCTTGAGAAAGCAGCACGCCTTCTAAGGTGAGAACGCGTGTGTCAGAGAAACTTGATTGGATTTAGTTGGGCAAATCACTTGGTTGCGTAGCATTTTTGGTTATTTATGTTTGTTAATTAAGACTTATTTAAATTAAATATATATATTTTCTAAGATCATTGGTAAAACTCGATCTAAATGGATTGAGTCGAATTTTCCAAAGACTCCTTTTCTTAAGCTTTGTCTTTATATAATAGCCAGAAGAAAACTAAATTATCCCATGTCATACAAATCTTTATCACACACATCTAACATGATTTCCTATCAATCACCTGATAATAATAATATAAGCAACAAACAAAATTAATAAAGAAAACATGAAGCTAATAACAACATCCACATGAAATTAAAATCATAAAGCAATTAATAATTCATGACCTTTGCCTGTATCACCACATTTGTCTCATATTATTTAATAGCATGGTATAGTTATGTATATTTTATTTCTTATGTAGATAACAAAAATATATGATATGCTTATTAGTTTTTTTAAAGTATAAAATGTTTGCCTTTTTTCAATTAATAATATATTAAATGTTATAGTTATACATACTTACCTAAATGTCTATTATCATAAAAAAAATCTAAATGTCTATTATTAGTTTAGATAGATATTTTTGACCAAATCCTACATAAAGAAAGTTAGAAACTGGAAACACAAATTGAATGATAGGATACACCTCTACTAACTCAGAAATAAAACACAATAATGCTAGGTGTACACATAAACACATGAAACACATAAACCTTCCCTACTCTTATTAAAGAGCGTGTATTACACCCAAAACCAAAAAAAGATCATGCACGCATGGCTGCTGCAACTTCTTTTTCTTCTTCTTCTTCTTCACTACCTTCGCTTCCACCTCCATCTCTACCCTGCTTCCACCTTCATCTCCGCCCTGCCTCCATCTTTGCCTCCATTTCGTACTTCGCCTTTACTTCATACTCCGCATTCGCTTCCACCTCCACCTCCACTTCGTACTCCGCGTCCTTCTTTTCTTCTTCCTCCTCCTCATTCTTCTTTTATGTTATGTTGTTGTTGTTCTTCTTCTTCAACATGTAAGATGTACAAATAGAATTTTAAACCAATTTGAGCAGAATTTAAAAAAGCATTGAGCAGAATCCTAAATCAATATTAGCAAAATCCTAGATACTCAAAACCAAAACCTAAATCAAGTGAATCTAAATCAAGTTCAAACCACAAAGAAGTTCACATATAAAATCAACATTTAAGAAACACAAACATAATCCTAAATCAATATGAGCAGCATTTCAATATATCACGAACATATACAATTGGACATACTCCTGAAACAATTTGAGCAGAATTTAAAAATGCGTTGAGCATAATTCTAAATCAATATGAGAAGAATCCTAGATACTCAGAATCAAAACCTAAATCAAGTTCAAACTACAAAGAAACTCACACATAAATTCAACATCTAAGATGTACAAATAGAATCCTAAATCAATTTGAGCAGCATTTCAATATATCACGAACATATACAATTGAATATACCCCTGAAACTAGTTGAGCAGAATTTAAAAAAGCGTTGAGCAGAATCCTAAATCAATATGAGCAGATCCCTAGATACTCAAAACCAAAACCTAAATCAAGTGAATCTAAATCGAGTTCAAACCACAAAGAAACTCACACATAAATTCAACATTTAAGAAACACAAACAGAATCCTTAATCAATATGAGCAGTGATGCGGCAAATCTTTTCACTAAAATGATTCGCAACAATCCGACAAGTGCATCGGATCAAGTAGTATCCACTAGAGTTGATTATCGTTCCCAACGAGGAAAGGGGATTAACCACTACTTTCTTATAATTCTTCAATTAGACCAAACCAATTGACAAGAGAATCAATGTAATATAAAACTAAAGAAATCAAATACAAAACCAGCAAACATGATCATTCAAAAACTTTAACTATTATCAACTACAAGAATGCAAACAATTATGAAAGATATATCAAGAAAAGGACAAGATTGAGAGATAGGAGATATTCAACAAAACAACTTCATAACCCACTGTTTCTAATATTTTTCTGCAACATGTATCATCACAAATTCACTATGAATCCTAGTATAACTAAATCCTAATCTCTTAGCAATTTAGTTTCTCTTTAACCCATCTAATCATCAATCTCTTGACTAACTAAACAATCAAAAAGATAATGAACACATCATGACTCAAATCTTTAACAATAAACAAGATTCTTGGACTAAATTAAATGTCACAATATTCAATCTCAATAAAACCAGTAAAACTATTAAAGATCCTAATGCATATTACCTCACATGCTCATCGCTAAGTCACATGCAGAAATATGGAATGATTCTTAAATATGTTTGAATGCTTATTCTCTCAAATGCAACAATTCAAAACAAGAAAGATCAATTATTTGTCAATAACTGAATCTTTAACCTAATGGGTTTCATGAACAAAGAATCAAACAAGATACAAATCAATCATTTATGTGGTAGAAATTCAGATTCATATATTAGCATATACATTCAAAACATCATCTCTAATGCAAAGAACATACGTGGAAGATCATTCTTGAATAGTGCATGCTCTTGCTCCGTTGCGTGCTTCTCATTCCAGCCCAAAAATGACCGTCCAAGCAGATAGGGACCCATAGATCACGATCCTTATAGAGCTTTGCGCAGAAATAATAAATATGAAACGAGTGAATACTAATAGCAACAAAGCCAGCACAAAATGTACGCGAAAAGTAACCTAGAATCCACTGAAATAATAAGGAACATATTCAATTATCAAATAATGCAACCAGAGATCAACCAAACCTAACTGCAACAAAGCCCACGCAAAATGTACACAAAAAATAACCTAGAATCCACCGAAATAATAAGGAACAGATTCAAATCCAAAAGAATGCAACCAGAGATCAACCAAACCTAATAGCAACAAACCAGCACAAAATGTACACAAATAATAACCTAGAATCCATCGAAGTAATAAGGAATAGATTCAATTCTCAAATAATGCAACCAGAGATCAACCAAATCTAACTGCAACAAAGCTCACACAAAATGTACACAAAAAATAACCTAGAATCCACCAAAATAATAAGGAACAGATTCAAATCTAAAATAATGCAACTAGAGATCAACGAAACCTAATAGCAACAACCAGCACAAAATATACACAAATAATAACCTAGAATCCACCGAAATAATAAGTAACAGATTCAATTCTCAAATATTGCAACCAGAGGTCAACCAAACCTAATAGCAACAAAGCAAACACAAAATGTACATAAATAATAACCTAGAATCCACCTAAATAATTAAACGAATGAAAATTAAAAAATATGAATTGAATTCAAATTATGTAATGAAAAACATATTACCAGTGAGCCACTTATTGCCAAAAGATCGTGCTTGGTAATGAAGTCTTTCCGATTTGTCTCAAACATATATATTGAACGAGAGGACCACATTACATTGCTCATCTCTTATTCAACCTCGATGTGTCCCTTGAAGTTGTTCAAATTTTTATGGATCTTCTTCATTATGTGCCAAATGCACCACCTGTGGATTGTTGTTGGCATGCAATCTTCGATGGCGCCTAGCATTGATGGACATTGATCGGTGATGATTCCTTTCGGTGGCTTCTCTCCCATGCAACAAAGCCAACAATTAAATAGCCATTTGATAGATTCACTGTCCTCATTCTTCAATAGAGTACATCCCAGCAGGATAGAATGCCCGTGATGATTGACCTCGACAAAAGAAGCAAGAGGCAGGTCGTACCTGTGAATGTTTGAATTAAAACATTAACTCTGCAGAATGCACCGAAATGATAAGCATCACTGTACACAAAATGAAAACTACAGTGCGCCAAAATAAAAACACAAACCAAAACCAAACAGCAGCACATAAACGTTAATACTCAAAATGAATACGAACCTGTTTTTGTTATATGTTGTGTCGAATAACACGATATCCTCGAAATACTCGAAGGCATCCCAGCTCCTTGCGTCACACCAAAAAGCATTCTTGATTGAATTGTCTTCTTCGAGAACGAGTGTTCTGATTCTTTTTCTTCATGCTGCGAAAGTATTTCCTCAGCTCTCTTTCGTTGTCTTCTTCCACAACATTGTGAACCTCTCTTGTGATGAAGTTCCTCACATCTTTTTCTATGAAATTTAATTTGTCGTGTCCGCCGGCTGCCGTTAGAGCGATTGATAACTCTTGCTTGGTGGAATCCCGCTTGATCATTAATCTCAATTGTCCGGCGAACATGCATGCTGAGCCTCGGTATTGGGGAAACATTTCTGCTTGATTTGGACAACAAGGGTGTGAATGTCCCAAAACCACCTTGGATATCTCCCAAAGTCCAATGATCTTCAATAGATGGACATACACTCTCGCTGGACAATTAGCGGCGAATATAGGATTTGTCTTCTCCGAGACTGGTACCTTGGACCTCCTTTCCCCTCTCTATTACATGAAAGAAGCTGGTTCAGAATTTCATTTGATTTCTTACTCTTATTTGTGTTCCTTATTTTTGTAGAGAAGCCTACGCATTTAGCATAATCTGTATAAAAAATCCTAGCTGCCTCGAGAGATTCAAAAAGCATGCACTACAACACCGTTCAATTATACCGGCGGCCGTACCGACGGCTTAGCCGTCGGTAAATATTAATATCGACGGCTAAGCCGTCGGTAAAACTCCGTAGGTATTTATTTCATCGGTAATTAGTACCGACGGCCCCGATAAACCGTCGGTAATATTATTTTAATTATACCGACGGCTAAACCGTCGGTAATTATCCCGTCCAATTTTTGAAGTTATTTATATTTTACCGACGGCTAAACCGTCGGTAATTATCCCGTCCAATTTTTTAAATTATTTATATTTTACCGACGGTTTAGCCGTCGGTACTATTTAATATTTTCCTGGTAAATATGTAATTTTATTTTCTTAAAATTTTATTTCGAAGCTCCTTATGAACCTGATTTAAATTGAAGCAATATAAAACAAAGCGTATTGAATAAAATAAACGTTTATCAATAAATCCGAATACAAATAAAAAATAATATCAGGCCAACAAGAGTAGGGAATACTGAAGTTAGAGTTCGGGGCAAACCCATCAGAGCAAAGACCAAGTCTAACATTTCTAGGATCAGCTGCAAAAGTGGGGTGCTTTTGATCAAACTGAAGCCACTGAAGACCGTGAGAGGGGTGTGTCACCACATCATCACTTCGATGGTTATCGTAATGCCACCTCATGTGAGGAGCTGAGCTCATTAAAGCATACAAGCGTTGAAGCCTAGGGATTAGTGGCAAATAGTGCATTCTTTTGAAAGGAACGTTCTTCGTGCGTTTTTTAGGATTATACCTTGGTGAGTCACAAAACTTACACTCCCTTAACTGTTCGTCCTCCTTGTAATAGAGCATACAACCGCGGACACAACAATCAATCTTAACCGCTT
>JASCZI010122426.1:1999-12599 GCA_036250425.1 Stylosanthes scabra | reverse complement strand
AAATCATAAACAGCTTGACCTCGTTCTTGTTGAAGACCATGAAGCTGTTTAAGAAGTTGATATTGATGCGAGAGATCAGAAATGGTGTATCTTTTGGCGAGATGGTCCCATACCTCTTTGGCGGTGTCAAAACGACCAAATTGGAGATGAATGCTAGGAATAGAGGTATTTCGGAACCAAGTGATAATTTGGTGATTTTTACTGTCCCATTCTTCTAATCTGTTAGCAAAAGCAGTATCATCTTCTTGAGATGTTGTCAGTGAAGCTTTTGAAGGATCTGTAACAGCAACAACAGATTTAATAGGACAAGTAATATCGCCGATAACATAACGCCACAACTTACGGCCTTTGAGAAAACCACGAATTGCTTCTACCCAATGGTGGTAATTTGAGCCATTGAGAATAACCGGAATAGGCTGAAAATATCTTGTTTTTCCATGTCGAATTTGTAGAATACTAACCAAGAAGGTAGAGAAAACTGAAAAATGGAGGTAAAAAACGGAAAGAAAACACCGAGAAACAGTGAAACCAGTGTGGAGGTTTTTTTTTTTTTTTTTTGAACCGGGTCAAATTCCGGGTCGGGTCAACGAGTTGGGTCGGCTCGGCGGGTTGGGTCAGATTTCTGGATTAGGCAACGCCACGTGTCAGATTTTGGTTGGAGCTTAGGAGGAGGCAAGGATTGATGACTTGTGAAATGCTTGTGTGATCTGGACCGTTGATTACAAAATGAAATCTAACGGTGACTGAAGGTTCTGGAGAGAAGGTGTGGATCAGTGACGTGGCGCAATATCGTGCGCTGATTTCTGGAGATCTAACCGTCCTTGAACGATCTGGAGAAGAGTTGAGGATTGATAACGTGGCGCAATCTCGTGCGTCGATGGAGAACAATCCAACGGCGTCTGTGCAATCTGGAGAAGAGTTTGAAGATGATGAACACAGCGGCTTCCGGCAAGGATTCAGGGCGCGTCCGGCGGCCGTTTGAGACGCGGTTTGTTGCGTTGGATTCGTAACGGAGAGACGAACGTTTTGGTGTCGGAAGGAGAGGAAGCTATCGGCGGCGGCGGTGTGGTTAGAAAACAATCAAAAGAGCAATAGAAAACCATGAACAGAGATGAAGAAGATGATGTTCTTCACTGGAAAAAAAAAAATTTTAACCAAATGCTCTTGATACCATGTTACAAATCAAAGAAAAAACTGAAGAATTGAAATATATTTTCATTGATGAATTATAATACAACGTTACATCTATTTATAGCATATTATAACTGAATCTAACAGCTAATGAACATCTATTTTTACAGCTACAACTACAACTAATTGGCGGCTATATTACGGCTACGTTACAGCTATAACAACGGCTACGGCTACAACTACGGCTATGATAATATCATCTAACAGGAAAGACATGAAAATGTAAAATATCTTTAAACATGTCACTGCTTCTTCTTTTTTTCTCTGTGTCCTATATATGTCTCCATATTCTCACTTTTCATTGATAGGTAAATTAAAGAAATTTTGTATCATGAATGAATGAAACAAATAATGAATGCTAGTTGAGAGTTGAGATCCAAAATGGTCTTGTCATCCATATTCAATGTATAATGTATAGCGGTAGCGGCATAGGATAGTAAGTGTGTGTCCCTAGCTATAACTAAAATGCTGAGGTCTGAGGTCTGAGGTCCCATTTGCATTAATAAAATTCAGCGCCATCACAGGGGTCAGGGGAGACTGCAATCTGGAGACTGGAGAGGCAGGGCCAGCAGTCAGCACAGTTAATAGCAATAGCAGAGTGCTCAAAAGTAATAAACATATTTGAATTTTTCAACTACCAACAACAATTTCTGGTATTCAATGTGCCAACTATAATACTATATATAGCTACCTTACCAAACATTTCCTACACCTCTTTTCATGAATTCTAACACTGCAATCATTTTACATGGAAACTCATGAGTAACACTATTAGTAAGTAACTAAATTTAATAGAAACTTATTCACACATAAAATTTTTATAAACTAACATAATTAAACATAAATATGTCATTTTATGGATCCCCTATTCTTCATTGTTGTGTAGTGTGGACATTTGTGTCATTCATTCGCTGAATTTGGTTAATAGAATTATAAAAGAGTGAGCCATTCACGCAGCTAGGTACCAGAAAGGGAAGAAGATCAGAAGTTTTGACAAGGTATGTTTGCATTGAAGAGAGAATATATGAATATGATATATTGGATACAGTTGAGTTGATCATCAAACAAAACATATTAGGCAGCTTAATTTTATACCTAGTGGCTACTGCCTTAGGTTGGTTCAACAAATAATAATATTATATATGTTATGAATTGTTGTTGGTTTGCAGCACAAGTTTGAATGTTGGGAATTGGGATGGTGATGATCACTTGAAAATATACTTGACGACTCCGGGCAGATGAGTGTTCAAAAAGTAATCATTCCAATTGATGACCTTGGGATCCAAGTAAAACATATCATTCTCCGCCCCACCTTCTCTTGCTGCCATTCTCAGCTTCTCTGTGTTGATATCATCAAATCTGTGCCACAACCAATACAAGAGAGCAGATCAGATCACATTCTTATACATGCATTATTGAAAGTGAATAAGAATAATAATAATACTGACACTCCGTTGAAGAACAAGTAAGGCTTGTAAAGGTCCACCAAGCGCATGACAATCTGAATCTTCCTGTTGAGATCAAGATAGGTTCCCTGGAAGAAATGGCAGAAAGCAGTGTTGGCCAGCTCCAGTCCCTTTAAGGGAAGCAAATAGCGGATGAACATGTATCTGTTGAAGCTTTCCATGTTGCTCAGCACTCTACATTTGCCAACCTTGACAGCCTTGCCATCCTTGTTGATCCATGGTTTGGCCGTGAAGTATCTGAATCCCACGTCTTGCAAATTCCAGTTTCGAAGGGGGTTTCTGACAGAGGAAGTAACATGATATATATGATGACTACTAGCTATAGGGTGATGATTTGCATGAGCAGCCATGGCCAGTAGAATTGCATTGACGACCATGTCAGCTGGAATGACATCAACAATAGCGTTGAGGTCTCCAAGGAAGCATTGGAGTTTTCCTTTACCATAAGCAACAGCAAGACTGTCAATGGTTCTAACACCTTCAGCCCAGCCTGGGAATGGTTCCTTCAAAGTGCTCATAACAATGGAAGGACGAACAATGGCAATAGGGGCACCTAAGTCTCCTTTGAGTATCTCCTGCTCCACAATCATCTCTCCCATTGCTTTTGTGAATACATACGTGTTTGGCCATCCATATTTCTTTGCCCTGTACGTATACACGCATTATTCACACTATCATTACTACTCTTAATTCTAAATAAGTGTATCAAAATAGCTTAAAAACATAAATGGACTTGCTAATAAAAATATCACAACCTATATATTATGAATTAAGTAAAAGTATTTAAAAAGAAATTTCTACATGAAACTCCGATGTGATTGGGCTTCCAATATATATGGGCCCAATTCAAAAGGTTTAACCCACGCCCCAAATATGCCATCCCCGTAGAGGCCGAGGTTGGGCTAACCTTTACTTTAGGGCTGCCTAACTCATGAGGTTGGCCTTTCTTGTTTATTGGACAAATATATTTGTTAATTCGGATAAAAGTAAAGCATACATTATTGTAAAATCAATAATAGATCATGTGTTGCAGAAATGCAAGAAATAATATAAAAATGAAAATATATTGAATGAGAGTTGGGTCCATAACTCCATAGATATATCTCTGAAACAAGGGTGAAAGAGTCATAATTGGATGGAATGGTTAGTGGTGAGTGGTGAGGGTCCATAATGGTTAATGGATATGGTATGTGTGATTTGTCCCAATGACTTAATTATTTATGAATATGTGGACCTCTTCCTCACTCTCTCACTCTCAACTCTCATCATCTTAATTCTTATCGCTATATATGTATTTACGTGTACAAAATTTGAAACATTATTATCTTTCTTCTTCAATATCACAAAACACGAGTTGGTCGTGTTTGGTAAGGGAGTTATTTCGGGATTTAATGGAAAGTAAACCAATCGCTCATCATTTTTTTTTTTTAAATTTAATTTCCTCCACCTCTTTTCTTTTTTTCTTTTCCTAAGTTTAAAACTCACAAACATATCATCATATAACAACTAATTTATTTGTAATAAGTAATAACATACATTAAGTTACGTCTATTAAATTATAATTAATATCTGTGTCCCTATTATATTACTACTGCTATACGATAATACATACATATATATATATATATAAGGCTTTTGGGATGAATTATACGGCTCATATTAACCATTTTCTTTGGTAGTAATTGTAAGGCTTGTTATTAAGTAAACTAAACTAAAGTGGTGATTCAGTAGTTTATCTTAGCTAAGATTGTTTCAAAAAATAGCATTGTCTTCATTTTTCTTGTATGTTGTTTGCCCACAAAAGAATAGCAATAAATGTTGGAATCAAAACCATATCTATGTTGATCATTTTCCTATTTGCTGAAGAAGGAGACAAAAATACTTTAATAATGATGATGAAGAACAAACAATTGTAATTAATTCACCCACATGAAACGAATAAATCAAAGAGTGGGTTTGTAGTAGGTAACATAGAGGGTACTCTGATCTACAGTAATAATTAATATAATAAGGTAAGAAAGGAAAAGAGATAGAAATGATGATGAAACAAACCTGGTAATACCCAAGTGTTTCATGGCAATTTGAATTTGATCGTGTGTGGCAGCCTGCTCTTGAAGCTCACTTAATTTGGCAAGTAGCAGTGTGTGTTCAGCATGGATGTCTAACCCAACAACTCCATTTAGTGAAACACCCATCTCATATGGACTTTCCAATAGTAGACCTTCTCCCTCACCGCATACATAAGCTGAATGAACAGTCATCATTATACATACATGCATACACTATCATTCTTTGTTAATATATAATAACTTATTAGCTAACCTACGTACCTGTTGATACATGTAGAAGCACCTTCAGTTTACTGCACTTTTTCGACAACTCTATCACGTACTTCACTCCAAACGTATTTAGCCCCAATGATATATCATACCTGCAACATCATTTCATTTCATTGATTCATTTATATATCTATATATCCCCAATGGTATGTATATGTACGTACCTTTCATCAAAGTTGGTAGTTGCAGCTAAATTAATAATAGCATCTGTTTCATCGCAAATTTGTTGTTTGAGAATGGGATCAGAATCCAAACCCAAATCTTGACGGGAGATATCCCCAGGAACAAGTCTCAACTTTTCTGCTATGAAGGAATTAAAGTTTGGGCCTAATTTATCCTTTAGACATCTAAACAAGTCCTTGCTTATGATCTGCAACAACGATATATATTAGTTGGAAAAGCTAGCAATGAAGCAGTGTAACAGATGATGAGACTAATTAAGTAAACCTCATTTTGCAAGCGATGAGCAGCAGACTTAGCATCGGCAGCTCTTAACAGAAGGAAGAGCTTCTTAACATTTGGTTGAACCCTCAGTATCTTCTCCACCAAAACTACAAATAAATATATATATGAATTGGTGATGCAGTGTATTATTATATTGAAAGAGATGAGAGAATATATAATATATACTTTTGGCAAGGAAGCCAGTGGCTCCAGTGATGAGAATGGTCTTGTCCTCAAGAAAGTGGAGTATGCTTCCCAATTCCATTATTATATGTTGAATAATGAATGTGTGTGTTAGGGGGAATTGCCTATTATATATATAGTGGAGATGAGATCCAAGTGCACGCAAGCATTCTTCTCCTCAATCATCATCATCCTTTTTTACTTCCTATCTTGCTGCACACAATTAATGTAAACCCAAATTATATCATTACTCTTCTCTCACTCAAACCATACTCCATACGTTTAATTTCTATTTCCAAATATTTTGAATTGAATTTGTAGCTGATTTTTTTTTAATGAAATATGCATATATATAAATAGGAGAAGAAGGATGTGTAATTATATGTACGTGAAAATCACTAGATTTAGGTAAGATGAAAAGTCAACAAGTAACTTTAACTTACATTTCATACTGTAATTATATTTAATTTTAAAAATAATTTTGGTTGAATATAGATGTAGAGAGGTATATATATGAGACAAAATAAAGGGTGATGGTTTGGTGCTTGGAAGGTGTGATAGTTAGGTGTCCGTTGATGTATAACACAGAAAGAATGCAAGTTGATGATGATGAGCAACCACCACACCCATATATGATATATCTCAACATACTTGGATCATCTTCTTTCACCTATAACATTTACTGTCCTTTCTACAAACTACTCCTTTTTATTACTCCAACTTCCCTCATATCATCAACTATAACTCTTTCTTCATATTTATTTCTATCTCATTTTCACTTTCAATATGCTTTTTATTAAAACCACAAAACCAACATGAAATCAAAAATGCATACGCTATTCCTAATATATATAGGCCACTGATTAAGAAAGGAACATATGACACAAAAATACTGAGTCTTACTAACTTATTTACTTGAGTATAATAAGACACCAAAAAATATAACTGTTAAATATTGAAATTCTGACTAGACCTTCATATATATATCAGAGTTGTCTCGCTATCCCCATAAATGTTTGATATAATGCTATCACATGTTATTGCCCAAGTTAGATCATGAGATAATTTTACAAATTAGATGGATAAAAGACAAAAACATATAGTAACCGCAGAAATTAAAGATCGAAAATGGTGTATATTAATTAATCTTATCTTTTATTTATATGCATGGTATAAGTATAAATATAAAAGATAAACGTTATAATTTGTCACCATTCTTATCAATCATTTTATACCAAAGTTAAAATAAAGTGTATAAAAAATAATACGGTAGAGGAATATATAATGCGTTTATAAGGATTAAAATTGAAATTAAAAGGGTTTGTGGTCCATTGATTCACATGATGATGATGCCTAGCTATAGGTGTTGAGGGAGCAATTAATATACATCCCATCTGTATACAGCTGCAGATTCATATGCAGATGCTCTTCTTGTCTGCATGTATATATTTTCACAATTTTAGCAGATTATATATACAACTTGCAACTTTATTATTTTATATCATCGTCAATTCAGGACACACAGCATCACAATCCAAACTACATACCAATGCAAACACTTAGCTTGCTCTTACAAATTAATTATATTCACCATTATAATTAACTAATTTAAGACAAGGCAATTATTATTATAAACCAAGTCTAATTATATGTGTATGTGTATAGTTATGTACTACATGATTGAGTCCAGTGATTATATCTCCACTTTTAATTTATAACAAATTAATATAATGCATTATCTAAAATAATAATGAACAATTTCATCAATTTAGACAAACTTTAACTCATTTTCTGGTATTATGTTTTTAGCTAAAAAATGATGAAAAAATTGCAAGCTTAGCTGGACATAATAAATAAGAAACAAAACTTATTTGGTTGCATAAGCAACATCATTATTTGGGATATATAGGTGTCAAATTCAAGTACTAGTGCTCCCATCCATCATATATAAATATTTCATTTTCAATTTTAAACCTTTTTTATTCCTCTTTATTATTGTGAAGCTCCATCAAAGTTGTCCACGTCCTCGCCAATAAAGGATAGAATATATAAAAAAAAAACCAAACCAATATCATCTGTATAAACTGTATACTGATTATAACTGGAAATAAAAAAGAATATGCGTCATAATATATAGTTATCATAATAAATACTTCAATAACTTAATAATGACAAAGTACGGGTTGCAATGCCATGCATGAAACTTAATTAACGTTTAACATTATATGTACTTTAATTTACTTATCAAATTTTCACACCATCCATGGCACTACCACTAACAAGCTTTTCATCATTCAAACAATTCAAGGAATTTGTCTTTTTTAAATAAATGTGTTTGGTTTTTTGGTTGGCATATTTGTTGTTGCTGTACTAATTAAGATTTCAATTCCTTTTTCTTTTGAGGGATAGTTAAATGACATTTTTCTATCATTTATTTTTAAATTTATATATCTTCTTTCGGTAGAATAGATACAAGATCAAAATAATAAACTCTTTTATTCCTCCATTTATTTGTTTTATTAAAACTTGAACTTTGCATCATTTTTCATAAAAATCTTTTTTATTAAAAAATTTATTACGTGCCCTTATTAGAAAACATATTAAACAGTAAAGATTAAGGAGTATATATGTACGTAGTAGGTGATAATAATAAATTAAAGATATATGTTTTAATTTTTAAAACATGGTGGTTGGATGTACACAGAACATAATAATAAACTAAGAAAAGATAGAGTAGTTATATATTCATGCATTCATCAATGTGAACTGAAGAAAGAGTAGTAAAAGGTATAATGTGAGGGAGAAAGATGCATGTAACAAATTAATTTAACTATATATATTTACAGGAATTGGGCCACATACAATGCAAGTAAGTGATAGTCAATTTCTTGCATGCATGGAGCAATATATAACCTTTAATTCAGGATCCCACCAATGCAACAAGTCTTCTTTGTTATACTATATATTTAATTTCTTAGCTTGTTTCTGTGGTGAAAACTACGTTCTCGGTTTAATTGTTTGAAATAAATAGCCCTAGCTTTGACTGTATGTTGTGATTTGCATTGGCTCATGAAATTTGAATCAATAAAAATAATCATGAGAGCTGGAATTCATTATCTTAAGAGCTTTTTTTTTTTTTTTTGGACTATCTTAAGAGTTAATGTAGGCAAGACAAGACAAGTTGTAGATCTTCAATTCATATTAGATCTCGTAATCTATGCAACACTATATATAAAATGCAAACCCTTGACTAAGTCCTATGAAATTATTTTTAGTTTTATTATCTATCTTGAAAACACTATAAAAAAAAGTATATAAAAATTATTTTTTATATGTTTAATATAATCTTAAGTGTTTAATAACTTTTTCATATAAAAAACTTTAAAAAAATGTATTTTATAATATTAAAATATGGCCTTAAAAGTTAACACACTAATAAATAGCTAAATTTTTTATTAACTAATTCATATATAAAATATTATTACTTTCTTCAAAAGGATAAGACCATACCGTCAAACACATGGCAAGCCTGATCAATCACTTTAGGACTTTAATTTGTATATTACCTCCTTCCATTATATTTTAATGAGGTCAATTTTACAATGTCTTTTTATTTTGGTGTGAAAATTATTAAATTTACCTTTTAAAATCAAATATTCGAAAAGTTATTAAATCTTGACTATTTACTTTTTTTTTTCTCATAAATTAAACACCAAAATTTAGGTATTATTTAAGTAATGCTATTTGAACAAGTAGTTTTGGCCAACCAAGTGCAATCAAGTAGTTTATTTTTATTTGATACCGAAATTATCTTCTATTTAACATAGAAATAAATCACTTGATTACACTTGGTTGGCGAAAACCAAATTATTGTTATAACAATCACATTTTAAGTATTGGAAGAAGACTACTATATGTATATAGTTATTATGATGGAGTGGAACATATTTAATATTGCATCTTATCTTTCTTCAAATCAACACATAAAATAAAATAAAAATAATGGCAACATCATAAATAGGCTCACAACAACCGTCCTATTTAATACACTATGCATATGTATAATGTATCACACCTACCTACTTGTAGTTTACCTATCCAAATAATTAAATAAAATCTCCAATTAATTAGGATACTTGTCAATTTGTCATCACCTGTGAAAAGTAAAATAATTCTCTTCTTTTTCTTTGCAACAATTAATGTAATAATTTAGATTTTATAATATATGTTTAACATAAAATAGTTTATATTAATATTTAATTACATATTATCATGTTACTTGTGTTATTAAATAATTTCATCAATTGTTTATTTTCTTTTTGGATACGGGACTCTCGTACAAGTTGTTACGAGAAGTCATGTTTCTTTACAAGTGTGAATTAATAATAGTAAACACTAAACCATCTTCTTTGATTCTATATTATGATATTTCTATCTAAAGTGGGATATATATATTTATATATTTTCTACTGCTTTCGTGTCTTAATATCTTAGTAAATATCATTAGAAAAACAACACAACACTTTCTCCACTGACTTTTATTTACTTACGCACGTAAGGATCTCGAAGCAACTCATATATATACACCAAAACAAGGAATAATATTTCTAATAGAGAAGTGTGCGTACTGTCACGGTAAATTTTAAAAGGTTATTTTTAAACGGTGTTTAAATAGTATTCTGGAGTATTTGAGAATGCTCTTGATGGTTCCGGAATGTTCTAGAATACCCCGGAAGGTCTTGGAGGACCCTAGAATGTCCTAGAAGGCTCTAGAAGGTCATAGAATATTCTAGAAGAGTATATATATATGTAGAAGAATAGAGAGTGTGGTAAAATAATCTAGAAGTATTTGGAGAAATGTGGTAGATTAGATATTTGTAATGAAGGTTCTGGACACTTGATCTGGACCGTTGATTAAATTTAATCCTAGCCGTCCGTTAAGGAGGTGGATTAGTATAAATAGAGGTGAGAGTTTGA
>JASCZI010122420.1:749-13680 GCA_036250425.1 Stylosanthes scabra | reverse complement strand
ATATATATATATATATATATATATATATATATATATATATATATATATAAAACACGTGTTTTAATGGATTATAAGTTCATAGTTTGTTTTTATTTTACTTGAAAAAAATTATTACAAAAAATATATATAACTGTTTTAAAAAATAATAAATAGTCCCTTTCCAATAAAAAATAAAATTTAATTTCAATGTCTTGATAGTAAAAAGCTTTTATACATGCATTCAATTAGATAGTGACACTTTAAGAAAAATAACATTTTTTTATCCACCTCGTGATTAGTTATGCAAATGAAATTGATAGTGACACGTCAACAAAAATAATTTCTTTTTTCATCCACCTCGTGATTAGTCATGCAAATGAATGGATACAATTGTATGACTCAGTGTATCAAAATTAAACTAAAAAATATATATATATAGTCATTTTCCAATAAAAAATAATAAATAGTCACTTTCCCATAAAGAAAAAAGTATATATAGGCATTTATCGACTTACGAGACGGCGCTAGATGCTTGAGTATTTTTCAAGTGCTTGTATTTGCGGCTTTTAAAATATGAGGACGCTTTTAAAATCACGAAGACGGAATTTTCCAAATATAGATCGTGCTTGTTCAAATTTTAAAAAAATATAATATAACCTCATTTATTAATAAACACTCATATTTATTTTTACAATTATATTTATTATAATTTTTTAAATTTTAAAAGTCACTTAAGCAAACACAATATTGTTAATTTTTTGTGTTTATTAAAAGATATTTTTTATTTGATTTTATCAAACACATGTGTTATGTCTTTTAAATACTTTTTTAAAAATATTTTTTATAAGCTACTTTTAAAAAGAATTTTACCAAAACAAGTATAAATTAATTCTATGCAGATATGCAGAATTATCCAAAATGTGTTCCACATGTGTCTGTTAGAAAAAATGAAAAATATTATCTAATTTGATAAAATTATTAATAATATGTGTAAAAATATTTAATTATTTGTGTATATATTATTTTAATATTTTTTAATATTATGATATATCTAATTATATAATTATGTTGCCACTATATTAGAAGAGTGTAATTAGGTAATGCATTTTAAAACAATGGCAATTGCATAATTAGCTTTTTGAAATATAATGACAATTAGAGGTAGAGCTGAATATATGAGTCAGGATCCACGTGTTAACTTGTTTAATTCAAAATTCGTATTATTTACGTATGCAATTTTTTATTCACAATTTTAATGAGTTTTTCGATTTAACTCGCAAACTAAATGGGTTGAACCTGTAGTTTAGTGTATCAATCTATTAGTCCGCTTTAAGTGCATATAACATTAGAAAAATATATTTACAAAGATTAAAATTGCTATTACTTTTCTATGTTAATTGTTAGCATTAAATTATAATTCATGAAATATATTTGAATACTTACTTTTTTATACCATTGGGGAAAAAGCCCGAACTCAATACCTCTATTAAAAAAAAGAAATAAATATCATTTGAGTTACCATTTATTAACTTACTTTTTTGTTGTTGAAAATTGTGTTGTTACATTAGTTTATATTGTAATCATAGATTAAATCATTAACATTTTATTTTTTAGCCACGACCCATCAAAGAAAATTTATTAATAACAATGCAACTTAAAATAATAAATATTGAAAATATACGATTCGATATAACCCGTAAAATTGCAAATCAATACGGGGTGATTACTGGCCTCTCTCAATATAACCCACATATACTGCGGGTCAGCCAGACTTGATTTGTTAATATTCAGACCAATACGAATTGAATTAAATAGATCGAATTGATTTTTATACCCACTTCTAATTACAAAAAAAGTTCTAAAGTAATATTATTTTTATGAAATATGTTTTATTGCTATTAAATTACAATGATATTTTTTAGTGGTATTGTTTACTTTTGAAATAAAAATCTCTATCAGTTAGGAATGAGTAAAATGACTATTAAAATTTATTAAACATATAGATAATCAAGCAATTGGAAAAGATAATTTTTTTTTTATTAACTTTTCTTCTTTTATCTCTTTTTAAAATTTAAATAATAGGAATACTATTTGAACAAGTGATTTTGGCTAACTAAGTTAAACCAAATGATTTATTTCAATTCTAAATAGAATATTATTTTGGTGTCAAATCTATTTTACATCGAAATAATCTTCTATTTAGCATAAAAATAAATAACTTATTAGACTTAATTGGCTAAAACCACTTGTTTATGTAAAATTATTGTATAATAATTACACACTTAGATTAAATTGTAAGCATTATTTAAAAAAAATTTCATCATCATAGTAAAAATTATAATAATTACACATCTAAATTCTGATATTAACAAAAAAATTCATCCATTTTTTAAGAAATAATAATTAAAATTTTGTTATCCTAATTTATACAATTAAAGCATGAATTACTTGAACATTATTTTTTAATTTTGATTATGTATATTTGAAACTTGAAAGAAAGTGTTAATGTTTATTCGATTAATTTGTAAAAAAGAAAGAATTTATTTCACTAATTATTATCGAGTAGAAAACTAATTAACATTTTGGTATTTGTTGCAGGTTGTGGGAAACTAGGAATTATTTATCCACTATCAATAATGAGTGGCCACGTGGCCAACGGATGGGACCATAGTACATAGAATCTTAGAAGGAGTAATAGCAGCCGTTTTGCAGATCCATCCTCCCAATTTTATAAATTTAATGTTTTCTTACAAAAAAAAAAAGAAAATTGTGAACCAACATCTGGTCTTACATTAATTACTTTTGCAGCCTGGTCCTTAGTGATTCGGTTTATACTTTCACCATGATAGAAAGCTCCAACTAACTAATTAAATTTGATTCAAATTAAAGTTCAAACTCGTATCATAATAAATTTATAATCAAAAATCTTCAAAATTATAATCAAACTCAAAAATTCAAATTAAAATTTTGACTCATATTATATTTAGTTTGTAATCAAACACCTCTAAATTATATACAAAATTTTCAATTATAATCAAACAAAGTAAAGGTAATAATCAAACCAAATTAAAAGATCTAATTCAAATTCATGTTATTATAATGCTATATTCAAATCATAATCAAACATATTCCAAATCGTAGTATAAAATTAAGTTATAATCAAACAAATTTAATATAATAATCAAACTCAAATTTAAATAAAAAATCAAACTCATGTTATAATTATAACTAGACTATAATAAAAAAGATTAACACATTCCAACCCAAATAAGGAGAAGTGGTGGTTATAGAGGATTAGTGTTCAAGTATCCCAATTTGAAGATTATATAATTATGGAGGATAAAAATGATTAAGATGACAGTTTGATTTTTCATTTGTTTTTTTTTTTTTGGTCTCTATATAGTATGAACTTATGTATTTTGTTATGATTTATTGAAATTATAATTTTAGAAATTAAATTTCAACCGGTAAAAAAGAAAAATAAATAGAAAAAAGAACAAAAAAGAAAAAAAATTCACCCACATAAAAAGATTTGTTTATATATGATGAAGTCAGACCCATAAAAAATATGAAAAAAATTGTAGTGGAGTGAATGACAAAAAAAAAAAAGAGCAAGGAAATGGCATGTGCAGTTAGATATGAGTAAAAAGAAACATATGTATATGAATGAGAGTGAGATTAATTTTTTAATTTTTTAGTTTTTGTATTTATATTTATATAAAAATATAATGGCTAATTTTAATATACATCTAATATATATTATGTATTATATATTAGTGGCTAATTTTACTGAATATCTAAACATATTCCTTCAACTAATAATTAAGGCCTAAATAAGCGCGGCAATGTTGTCCTACAATAATAGATTTGAGTAAAGATTATTCGTCAAATCAAAAGATATTTTAGTTAGAGAAATGTTAGGTAAATACTTTTAGTATGACAAGGAAAAAAAATTACATACATCAAGAAGATTCATAGCTTAAAAGAAACAGCAAATACTAATATTTTTTGTTGCTCATAAACAAATCATTAAAGATTAGATAAAACAAAATATAAATAAAAATCCTAAGAAAATATTAACTGTTGTAATTAATATTTAAATATTAACTACCCTAATTCCTATCTCTTATTTATCATATCATTATTCTCTCTATGTATTTTTTTGAAATTAAGATATCAGTTTATTGATTCCATTCTAGCGCTGATTTCTGATTTTAAATTAAATTTGAATTTGAACATAATGATGGAAACATCTTGTGTAATTATTGAGATATTTCACGTAAGTTTCAGTTAAAACTAAAAATCTTATCTTATTTTTTCGGTTAAAGATAGATCTTCCGCGTTAATCCACCTATATATAATAGTCTCTCCTCTACCACTTCCCCTTTCATAATTCATAAGCTTAGATTCTCTCTCGAGTTGCTGAAGAATACTCAAACAACATTGTTCTTGTTTATTAAGATAATAATCATCATGATCTGTTCAGTGAAGTTAACAGCATCATCATCATCACCATTCTCTGCTTTCTCAAGCAGAAAGAAGCTTCCTAATCTTCAAACAAGGTCTCAACTTTCCACATTACCCACCATACAAATCGCAAAACAAAACTTGGGTCACTCTCCATTCTTCACCCACAAGCCTCTCTACCTGGCATCCACAACATTGCAGCCAATAACTGCAATAAGAAGAACAAGAAGGGATGTTAATGGCGGTGGTTGTGGTTCCAGCATTGTGTGCCAGGCCTATGAAGCTGACAGACCAATAGAGATTCATCATCATCATCATCATCAGCTTCTTCCTTATGATAGTGAAGAGGTTGCTAAGAAGCTCAAGATGGGACTCTACTTTGGAACATGGTGGGGTCTTAATGTGGTGTTCAACATATATAACAAGAAGGTGCTTAACGTGTTCCCTTATCCATGGCTGCTGGCTCCCTCATCATGTTGATTTCTTGGGCCACAAGGCTTGCTGATCCTCCTAAAGTCAACTTTGACTTCTGGAAAGCCATTCCTTCCTGTAAGAATATTCTCATTCATTCTTTTTTCTTTCTTTCTTTCTTTTATGCTATACCTGATGAATTTCAATTCCAAATAATATGATTAGGTAGCGGTGGCACACACAATTGGGCATGTTGCAGCAACTGTGAGCATGTCCAAAGTTGCTATTTCATTCACTCACATAATCAAGAGCGCTGAGCCTGCTTTCAGTGTCCTGGTGTCAAGGCTCTTCCTCCGACAACCATTCCCTTTGCTGGTTTACCTCTCACTGCTGCCAATCATAGGTGGTTGCGCACTCGCCGCCGCAACCGAGCTCAATTTCAATATCATAGGTAAGACTATAATAATCCAAATAAGTTTCAAGACTCACGTGCAGTCGACTTCACATGAAGTTAATTTTTTAAATCGTGAGATGATTTGACATATTGAACAAAGTTGAAAGCTTGTGATGAATTGAGTCCTTATAATTAATGTGCCTAACATATGTGTTGATGGTACCTGCAGGGTTTATGGGGGCTATGATATCAAACATGGCATTTGTGTTTAGGAATATATTCTCAAAGAAGGGGATGAAGGGCATGTCTGTTAGTGGAATGAACTACTATGCCTGCCTTTCAATCTTGTCTTTATTGATCCTAACACCTTTCGCCATTGCTTTTGAGGGCCCCAAGCTCTGGGCTGCTGGCTGGCAAAAAGCTCTGTCTGAGATTGGTCTCAATTTTATATGGTAACTAACTATCTTAATTATGATTGAAATGATTTGATTAATTAATTAGCTAATAACAGAAGAGAGTTGTGATGAATTTTGTTTGATGAAAAGGTGGGTAGCAGCTCAGAGTGTGTTTTACCACTTGTATAATCAAGTGTCATACATGTCCCTTAATGAGATTTCACCATTAACATTTAGCATTGGGAACACAATGAAGAGAATCTCAGTGATTGTCTCTTCCATCATTATCTTCCACACGCCACTTGAGCCCATCAATGCACTTGGTGCTGCCATTGCAATTCTTGGTACCTTCCTCTATTCACAGGTCCAATTCATCATAATCCTTTTTTCAATTTCTATATCCTTATTTTGTTTTGCTTTGTATATACATCGATGACTCTGTTTGTGATAATGATATGTACATGATTATCATTCACTGCAACAACTTAATTGACTTGATTTGATCTTAATTTGTGCAGGCTAAACAGCAGTGAGGTGCTTATTTTGAAGGTGTTGATGTAACAAATGAAAAGTGATGACTATTGGAGCTGAAATTTTTAATTAATTATGTTAATTAAGAGAGTGCATATAGGAGTTTAATTAGTTGGTTAATTAACCTCTTTGAGGCCATATAGTAAATAGTAGTCAGTATGCGAGTTTTGATCAATTTGATATTGAGTTGACTATGTAAATGAGATTTATTAATTTCAAGTGTCAATTAAGAGTCAACTCAAATAATTTAAAGTAAAAATGATTTATTATTGTTATTGTTATTATTAATTATTAATTTATTATTGTTATTTTCAAAGAAAGAATTCGACACAGTAAAAATTTAGGACAGTATTTAATAATTTCAATCATATGTGAAAATTAAACTTCCACCAATTAAGACGATTGCACAATTCAATTCCAGTAGTCTAATTCTCAAAAGGAAAGAAAATAAAGAACAATATCAAATATCTTCTTATTTATCTATCTCTTGAAAATTTGATCACTTTTTTTATTTTATATTTTCTATACTAAATAAAAATAAAAGGACTATAAAAGGAGAGTATTGATAGGGTTTAATTAACATAGAATACATTAATGTATACATATTTATTCTATTTTATATAATATATTTTATATACATAAATAAATGCAAAACATATCTGTACATAGCAATTTATTTTTTTTTATTTACTAAAATCAACGAGTATGGAATTTTTTTTTATTATATTACAAATAAATTCTTATTGAAAACGTAATCTTTAATTACAATACATATCATATAATATAATTTTATTTTATTTTTATTACTTGACCGATAAATAAAATATCTTTTAATAATATTTTTATGTTATGTAATAATATTATTAACAAAATAGTTATTTAAGATAATTCTAGTTTAATATGAAATAATTTATTAGAGTAATATAGAATAAGAAAAATAATTTTATATTATATGTATTGTAATCAAAGATTATATTAGGTTTTAATATGGACACAAGAACAAATATGTATTTTAATAAGAATTTACTTTCAATATAATAAAATCTGATTAAAGTATACTATTCTTTTTTTTTAATATTTTTGAAAAATTTTAAAATTACCTTAATTTTTTATTTGGTCAATTTTCTCTTTAATTTTTTAAAAATACTTCAATTTTACCTATAAATTTATTTTGAATAACAAATATTTATTTTTATCAATTTAAATATTAAAATGTAATTTTTTTGGGTGTCAATATTAAATAGCTATTTCGTTAACAATATTATTACTTAATATAAAATTTCACAAATATTATTAAAAGTGTGCATTTTTATTTACTGGTAATAAAAATAAAATTTAATTATTTTATATTGTATATGTATTGTAATTAAATATCATGTCTTAATATGAATTTATTTTTTTATATAATAAAAATTTTACGTATATAATTCTAATTGTTTGAGTTATAAAAAAATTTAAATTTTATGTATTTATATGTTTTGTATTTATTTATGTAAATAAAATATATTATATAAACATAAATATATTTAATTATATATATGTTAATATGTTCTAAATAAAATATATTTAATTATATATATGTTAATATATTTTATAACGTCCTTTAATTTTCATTTAATAAGATCTAATGGTTCAATAAATGTTGTGCATTTAATGCGCACAAAATTATTATGCTTGTTTTAGATATACCCCTAAAAAATTCTTCTTACTTTTTTTTAAATAGTCTAATTAAAAACTATAAAATACTATTTGCACACAAAAGTTTAATTTTTAAATTAATCATCAATAAATATATTGTTTAAAAGTTTTGGCGCTTCCGTTAGTATTCAATTCTTGTGTTGGTTGGCTCAAGGCATTTTCTCTACCTCTTCTTATCCTGAAAAAGCAGGAACACCTTGCGATAAGAAAAATTTTTGTTATACTGGCGATATCATTGGTATTCCATGTCTGTAAGGAAAGCAAAGAAAAGGTCACAATACCTCGCTCAAGGGGGATAAAAGGACCCAATTCAATCTCATTTTGAGCCTTTCAGATGTTTGTTTTACTTTTACCTTAATTGACATGCAGCACATACTGATAATGAATAGATGGAAAAGAAATAGACGTCACCGCATTGAAAGCGATCTTTATACGTTAGGTAAGTTAGCGGCATAATAAGCCGGCCTTGCCAACAGGCGTCGCTTTGGTTACCAGTTCAGTTGCCTAGATTGTCCTGAAGATGAATGCAACAGGAGAAAGTGGCATTTGACTCAGTTGAATCTTGTAAATAATAAACTGGAAGTAAAAGGCATAGCCTGAAAGGCAAATTATAAGTTTGTTTTCAAGCTGAGGGGCTAACAATTCTGTTGGTGTGAAGTGAGCTCTAAGCCTATCACTATCAGCTTTTGGTTTATTCTATACCGGTCCCTAGGTTCACACAAGGGTACTGTATCCTTCGCAAGAGAGAGCATCCTCGGCATCCCGATTCTTAATATTGTGACTCTTCCATATTGTGTCTCAGAAACTTTTTTAGTACAGTCTGAGTTGTCCGATAATCTCTACCTTTCAGTACCAAAGCGTTGTAAATATTAGACATTTTACTCAGTCTTAGGTGTGGCCTTTCCCCAGCCAATAATTTAAGGTTCTTGTCTTGATTTATTGATTTCTTTTCTATGAATGCACGAGTATTTATAGGTGATTTTATGATTGATTTGATTACTGATTTTTTGTTATCAGTGAACATGACTCTAAAAATTATTATGCATAATTTTTCACCTCTATTCCATAAAAAACAATAATGACATTACTTACTCAATAATCTGTGAAACAAACTTTTGAAAGTTTCAGCTATACAAAACGTAAACAACCCACAGGTAAAATAAGCTTTTTACTCTACTCATTCATATATCGTATTATCCAACATATAACAATTCTCTTTGTTTTGTGAATAATTCACTCTCTTAATCGTAATGGTCATGAACATATGATCAATTATACTCTTCATGAAAAAAACCAACAGGTAGAATCCAATATACTTTTAATTTTTTCTTTAAAAAAAAAACACTACCTGTAAATATAATAAAACAGAGAAAACGTATAATATTAAAACTTAGAACAACAACAGATAGAGCTAAAATATAGAAAATGCTTGAAACTTTGTATTTCTTTTTATTCAATATCCCAATACAATGGTATAAATTCTCAGAAGCAATAACATTTGAGCTAGCTACTAGCTAGTAATTTTCAAATTTCAAGTACTAACCAAAACAAAAGGAGTTATTCTAGATGTATACCCTAATCAGCCACCAATGTATAATATATATTGTATTTTCATATATTATATACTGATGACTGATTTGGTGTGCAAATAAAATTGTTGAAACAGAAAATTGAGAAAAGATATATTAAAAAAAAAATGAAAAAGGGACTGATGATGATGTAGATTAATCACAGTTGACAGATATAATAAAAATCACATCCCTAAAATATCTCAATGATTCTAAACTAACAAACCCTAAAACACAGAAGAGAAGGAAGAATTAACGAAATCCATGGCTAAATCCTCTCAAGTCTCATTCCAACAACAACCTTCCCTGCAAGCTTGTTCCCAGCCTCTCCCTTATTCTTCACCAAAGAAAACGACCCGATTCTCTTGCGGTAAAGTTCTTTGGGGAATGGAATCTTCACTCTCCCAACAACAACCCTTCCATTCGATGTTCCAGGATCAGAAATCGAGTTGAACCTCTGAACCTCAACGTTCAAGAACACGTAGTCATCGATGCTCTCCTCTATAACCACCATCCCTCTTTCGTTCCATGTTGGCTTCACACCTTCCGTTATCTTCGTTCGAATCTCTTCCCCTGGAACAATCCAATACACCACGTTGTAGAAGTGCTTATGATGGAACCTTCTAGAATAATCATCTAGGTGATCTTCTTCTTCTTCATCATCATCGACATCAATTTCTGCTTTCATTATCATCACGTGCAATCCGAGTCTCTCTTCGTCAACTACTGTTTCTTTGTTCTTCAGCCTCTCCATCTTATTGAAACTTCTGCATTCATGGCTACTGTTTCTTAGGGTTCTTGTTGGAGGAGTGTTGTCATCAGATCCATTGTTATTATTATTTGACATGCATCTGAATAGCCCGTTCCCGTTTTGAGCAGCAAGAGCTTCAATTGACATAGAAAAACACAAAAAGAATGAATCTTTGGAACAAACGAGCTGAAAAGTGATTGCTTTTTCAGTTTTTTTAATCAAATTTGGGGAAAAACTGAAAAACCCTAATAATAATAATTAGAGTAGTGAAGAAGAGGGTGTGTTTTTGTGTATGTACCTGGAGATGGAGAATCAGAAGGTGGTGATGATGATAATCCGTTCATTATTTCTGGATAAAGAGACGAAAGAGGTTCTTGGATCTTCACACGTCAGATTTGTGCTTTGATCGAAATCAGATAACAAAAAACCCTGAATTACGAAATTCAGAGAGAGTCCACAATTTTTTTGGCACCGAAATCTGTGTAAGTAGATAATCAACTTGATCTGCTCACTAATATATAGTCGACTGGGGACGGGGCTACTCGCTGATGACTCGCACCAAATAAGTAGAGTTGTCTTTGACTCTGATCTTTGCTGCACTTGCAAATTATTATTATTATTATTATTATTATTATTATTATTATTATTATTATTATTATTATTATTTAATGTGGTTTAGTTATAATATAATTAGGAAGGAAAAAAAAACTAATTAGTCTAGCTAGATTCAAATGAAACTGATTTGAAAATAAATCAATTTTTTTATGGAACTGCTGACATAACATGCGGTTTTTTTTTTTAATTGAATTAATAACTTTTTCATGTGAAAACTATTAGAGTCATTTTAATATGGTGAAGGTTAATATGCTATGGAGATAACATTGGAATTTTAAATTCTAACTCATAAATTCAAATTTAAAATTTTAAATATATACACTAGTGGCTGATTTTGATGTGCGCTTAACATTAAGCTTCTAAATCAGTGACATGAAATAAAATAGATGGAGTTTTTGTGGGTTTGATAAATTTTGTTGGTGAAGAATTTATATTCTCTAAGAGGCAAAGACCTGTGTTATTTTTTAGAACTAGCTTTTGAGAGTTAATTTTTAATTTTCAAAAATAAAATAATTAATTAAACTTAAATTTTAATAAAAACTAAATTTATCTCTAATTAACTAAATTTAACATATTAATATCAGTTATACCGCAAAAGATGAATTTTAGTAATTTTATATTAGCACTTCATTTATGTTTTTAGAAAACTAATTTGAATAAACAAAATATTTGTTAAGTGAGAACTAGTCGATATACAAAATTGTTGTCGCTTTAACCATTCCGTACCGGGAGCGTACATAATTACATAACTGAGAATGCAATGCATTACATGTTGTTTTACCAGATTTATGATTTTCAGAATGAGATTTCAAGAGAGAGTGAGTACCAGCCAATGAAGTGTATCAAAATATTTAAAAGTGCAGAATTGAAGAAACTGAAATTGCATTCAGAATTTAAATACATAAATACTTCACAGAAATCCGAAGTGTATGTGCTGTTTAAAGGAAAAATAACAAATGCTATTCTAGTAAACTGTAAAAGAATAACTTAACAGGACATGAATCGTAAAGATAAATGACTAACGAATTAAACTCAAAGAATCAAAGAGTAAGACTAAAAACCATGAGTCTGATAACTGGAAATAAAGCTGAAAACTGGAAAAAATTGGAAGGAACCATACTCAGAAACTGGGACTTTTGACAATACTCAGAAAGTCGCTGGGATGTGAGGATTGTAAAGTGTATGTTCTTGAAAGTGAAGATTCCAACCTCGTTTCACTTGTTTCAACTTGTATTTATAGACGTTTCCTCCAATCCTCCTTTGCCAAGTGTTCCCTTCCGTACAGACCGGTTTTTATCTTGAGTAACTTCTTGAGTAACTTCCAAGCATCTATCAAAAACCGCCTTCAACCTTTGTCATCCTCCTATACTTCGAAATCGACACTTCAAACTTTTGAAGTTAACCTTTAAAATATCGAGAATCCTGTCTGGTCAATCTTCTAGCAAATCTTTTTTCAGAAGCTAAGTTATGATCTTCGAAATCTACCTTGTCCTCAGAATCGAGTCATGAATTTCGAAATCCATTTTGGAAGTAATTTTATTTTCGAGTAACAAAATGCCCCCTTAGATCGTTTTTATTTCGATTGGAAGCGGAAAGAAACTCGATCTAGGAAAATAATCATTTAAGTTTAATATTAAACATTTAATAATTATAACCCCTCGCAAAACGCGCTTTTCACTATCCCACGTTCTGCTTTTTTCTCTCACCTTCTGATCATAACCGTCAGAAACCTCTTAGCTTCCTCGTCACGCTTATAAAAGGTAACTTTTATTCATTTTCACTTTTTTACTTACTTTGCAAAAAGCTTGCTTCTCTTCTCTCTCTTCACCCCTGTGAATTTACTGTTCATCTTCTTCTTTCCCTTAGTCACTGTTCATCTTCTTCTTTTCCTTTAGTCACTGTTCATCTTCTTCTTTTCGCATTTTCCACAATCCCAGCTTCCTTATTCCTTTCACCCTCTTTGTTTAAGGTAAACTTTATTTTAACGCTATTTCCATTTATTCTTTTAAATGCGTTATGATGACTTATGGGTTTTGATGACTCTCTCTGTAACAGGTTCATCAATGGCGGAACAAGGGAAAAGCAAAATCATGGAGCCGAAAACCTCGCTTAAGATCCATAA
>JASCZI010122416.1:0-13713 GCA_036250425.1 Stylosanthes scabra | reverse complement strand
TCAGGAAGCAGAAGTTAAAAGCTAACCTGATTCATCTCAGAGATAAGCTGATTTAATATCTTCAACCCAATGGCATAATGACCTGGTGTTGCCTGGATAAAAGAGACAGATATTGTGAACAAAATGTCCAGACACATTCATCTAAAAGTTACTATGATGGGCAAAGGAACAACTTCCTAAGTTCCTATGGTAAACTGACCTCTGGTTAACCTAGTAATAGGATTAAAAATTACTAAAGCCAAAGTAAACGATGATTGTAAACTAAATGGATAACAACATAAATAAAGAATAAACGAGAAGGTGAAGGAACATAGGGGGGAATGCAGGATAACTAGTACGAGTGGCACTGAACAAGCTTCAACGGGGGAATCAGGGTAATTGATATGAATGCAAAGCAGAATGAGTTGAGATAAAATGACCTGAGTCAAGAAGTTCATAGATTCTTTGACAATGTCGCGGAAACGGTCGTCATCAAACCATCCAAATTTGGTGAGTCGACAGAGGAGCTGGATCAAGGAAGCAGTGACAAAGGGCTGCAACTCGGGTCCTCTGGTGGCAAGATAGTTGATGAGGTAGCTCCATATGTCAAGGCGAAGCTTCAAGGCAAGGCTGTGTTCAGTGACTTGTTTCAACAAGCTGGAACTGGCGAGCATCAAAGCGTAGGGGGTCAAGGCGTGATCCAGAATGTACTGGCATTGGGAAATGTAATCAGTGTTCATGGAGAAAACTTTCAGAGTGTTCTCCGCATGAGCACGTTCCACCGAGTCCTGCGAGTTGTAAAGCCTCTCGCACAATGCTTCCAGCTGTGCCAGCTCCATCCTCTCTGATTAGATGCAGACGTTGACAACTAGGCGGAGGCTGAGGCGGCGGTGGCTGAGGAGGCGGAGATTAGCGGTGTCAAGAGGTGGAGGTGCTGGTTGTTGCGCTTTTCATTCATATGAATATGATGATGCCATTCACAATCACAGAAAAGCTCCTCCTTTGCTGCCAAATTTTGTTTCTGTCGTCCACGCGATCGATCTGTCTAGGTTTTCTCATCTCAATCGCTTTCCTCATTTTCTTTATTATTTTTTATTTTTTATTTGATTATTTTCCAAGATTTTTTTGTCCCTTCAGGTATCACAATTCACAAGTCGCTGCCGGGGCCGGAGCGGCTCTTTCTGACTCGCGATTTTTTTTTTTTATCGGTGAACCTCAATTTTTATTTTTATTTTTAAATTTTTGGCCGACGGGACATCTAAAAGACCAAAACTACTCCAATCTTGGTCTGGACTTCTTTTTTAGATTTTAGCCAAGATAAGAAGATTAATGGTAAGCCCGTATATGAAGGCCTACCCAAACCCTTTCAAAGTGCGGGCTGAGTGCCCAAGAATAAGGCTCCTAAAAAATCTATACCAAAAAAAGAAGCCTCCTAAAAAATGTCCAACAACGCAGCCAGGGCGTAGCCTGGTGAGCCTTGCTCCCACAAGAAGCTGTATAATCAGATGGAAGGGGATCGATTCCCCTCAAGTGCTTCAATGAAAATTGTGTGTGTGTTGTGAGTGACCATGTAGGTCACACATGTAAAAAAAAAAAATGTCAAAAAACAGAAATATACTTTCAAGCGGTAAATGTGTTGGCTTCTTAAAATATTGTACCATAGGGGTTCGAGCCCAAAAAATAAATAAAAAATATGTGCTTATATTTATAAGTTTAAGAAAAAAATCTTTTGACCAAAAAAAAAAAAATCTTGGATACTAAGAGTGTTCATAACCAACATCTCAACACTCTCTTTTTCCCTTTTCTTCCAACCACCGTCACAAATAGGGATGGCAATCTGGCCCGCCCCGCCCCAAATGGGGCGGGTATGGGTATTGGTCGCCCCGCCTCATATATGTATATATATATATAGTTTAGTTTAATTTTTAGATATTTAATAATATTTAGATGGTTGTTTTGATAATTTTATTTTAGAAAAATCTTAAATTTAATTTTCTTTTGGTTTAAAATGATTGTATTGTTGTCATGTTACAAATAAATATATTATATATTATTTATAATTAATTATATTTCTAAAGCATTTTATTAGATAATGAATAATTTTATTGAGTAATTTAATTTAATTTACTTATGTTATAGATACCCGTGGGTTTGGGTATGGGGCAGTATATACCTGTGGGTTTGGGTATGGGACTAAAATTTTAATACCCGTAAATTTGGGTTTGGGTATGAGTACTTAAATACCCGTCCCGACCTACCCTATTGCCATCCCTAGTCACAAAATTAGTGCCACCCTTGCCTTTGTCACCATCACCTAACACCTCCACCGCCATCTTCGCCGCTGCTTTCTCTTTCTCTCCTCCTCCTACCCCTCCGCCATCCACAACGTCATCGAGATACTCTTCAAATTCGGCTTTAAAGTTATGACGGAGAACTTTGAACTTGTTTTCCAAAACTTTGTCCTTAAGATATTTTAAGATTGTCTTTTATCGACACTAAAACTTTTTAGAAATATTCTAAATGTTCTTTTTTTCTATAACTCCTTTTATATGATGTTCAAAAGAGTTTGTGATAGGAGTGGAAAAATAATTGAGCACTATAATAGCCATGTATTTCATTCTGAACTACATTTCTACTTGTTTTACCCTTCTGTTCTATTGTAATATCTCTTAACTCCCTCGAATTGATATCTCTTAACTCCTTGGTACAATTCCGCAGCAATTTTTGATACATGTAAACGTGACAAGAGTTTTCATTGTGTGACATGTAATCTCTTTTTAGGGAGACCCGCACACAGAAGCGTGACAGATTCATTGTGGAAAAATGCGCGGAAGACCTGCTGGTATGCTTTAGTAATTTGCGCAGTTGTATATCAATTCTTAAATTTGAATTTGTTATTATTAGATTTTGTATCATTATTCACTTGGCATGTTATTTTCTCTCAAATCGAGTTTTCTGCCAACTTCGAGCAAGCCACTCAACAAGTGCAGGAGGAGGGTGATGAGACTGTTGACATAGTTAACTTGAATGTTGTGTGGCGTCAAACTCTATCTAAGCCATACAAGAATAGGGTTTATGGGGCTGGTGGATTCTTCGCACCTCCGGCTATGGAGGTTCCTCCACCTCCGCCGTTAGCACTCAGGCAGGCCCTGCTGCTTCGGAGGTTGAGGTTGTAGACTTGAGAGAGCAGGTGCAAAACTTGACGCAGAGCCTCTAGAATCAAGGGTAGATGCTGCAGCAGCATATAGATGAGATTCGGAGTCTCAAGGATACTCTAGCTGAGAAGGATGCACGAGCAGAGGAGCAACTACGGTGCATGGAGGGGATGCAGCAACAGATGTCAGCCTTCTACAACCCCTACGCCCAGGGAGCAGCACTTTGGACGGTTTAGGTCCTTCAACTGCACCATGATTGCACCCCATCCACCACCACAACAGCCACCAAATCATCCTCCAGCAGACGATGACAACGACTACGACGATGCATAACTAGGCTAGTGTAAGTTTTCTGTACTCATTCGTTTAGGAACATTTTTCTTTATTCATTTATCGATAGTATTGTTGGATATCTGCATTTTATTGTGTTTGATTAATGATCAGTTCGGATTTTCTATTATTTATTGTATGCATTCTTAACTTTATTTGCACAATTGAGTATCAGGTTTAATTTATGCAAAAGTGAGTTAAAAATAAATAACCTAAAATCTGCTTTTTTTGTTTCCGTCGGACTTGTTTTTTGTTATTAAAATTTATAATATATATATTTCCGTCGGATGAAGTATTCGTCGTTGTCAATAAACTTTCCATCAGAGTTACCACCAGATATTTTTCCGTCGGCTTTGGATTCGACAAAAATTGTTCAAACTTGACTCTCGTCGTTATTTACACGGTTTTCGTCGGATCCTAAAAATCCAACGAAAACATATTTCCGTCGAGGATTAAGCCGTCGGATAAAAATTCGACAGAATGAAGCTAAAAAACCGCCAATTTTTGCAGCAAAATCCAAGTGTAACTTGCTTATTTTTTGTAGTGAAAATACTAAATTAATAAAAGAAAAAGTATAATTTGTCTATTTATAATTTTTTATTTTAAAGTTTATTTTATTAAATATATATATTTAGTATTTATACCTGTTGAAAGTTATCTTTAATTTGATTTAAGTGTTACAACTTTTATATTAACTATGTATTGATAGGCATATGCCTATATTTTTATAAATTAAATATATAAAATAATAAATAAATCTATGTGTACCATTGTACACACCATTTAGCAACATAAAAAAATATGAACATTAACATAGAAATTTATATTTTTCTGTATTAGTGTTTACATTTTTCCATGTTACTAAATGGTGTAGTATTATCCTAAAATAATGATACATTGAAGAAAAAAAAATTTTTATCAAAGGTAGTTGTATTCATTTCATCTGTGTAATAAAATGAGTACATAAGCTGTGGGTCCAATCTTGGACAACCAATCAAAGGAAAGAAAAGTGGGGTCTCCACCAAAGAAACACTAAAATAACGTCCAAACAGAGATTAATCAAAAACATGAAGAGAAGAGTAAAGTGAAAACTAGAAGGGAGGTTCAAGGTGGGTGGTGCTGATGGTATTCCCGCACAAGATCCATAGCTGAGGAGAGGACGCCGTCGACAGTGCTCACCACTCCTTCAAAGACGCGGAGGTTGCGTTCATTCCATAATCTCCAGAGAATCGCAGTGAAGGTGTTCACCTTCGTCCGCCACTGTGGTTGCCGTTTGAAGTTCTCAACAGCAGAGAGCCACCATCGCCAAAAGTCGTCCGAGGGATTAGCACTGGTAATCAAGTGTAGGTTGCTCTGATTCCATACTTCAGAGACAAAATCACAGTCTCTCAGGCAGTGAACTACGGATTCCCTCAATTGCTGGCATCTAGGGCATTCATCAACAATTGAAGGGATGCGTGTCTTCAGTCTTTGCCTCACCGGAAGACCACTGTGTAAGGCTTTCCACACAAAGATCTTCAATTTTGGAGGACAATGGAGATCCCAAAGTGTCTTCCAGAGTTTCTTGTGCCGGCAGTGTTCGGGTAGCAACTCAGTGGGGACATGAAAGAATTGGAAAGCTATGCGATATCCAGAGGCAACTGTGTATCCACCTCGCTTTTCTGGAGCCCAGGTTAGTGTATCTTCACCCTCTGTTGCTATTTGAGTTTGCATTATAGCAGTAGCTATTGCTGGAGGGAACAGATTATGGATAATAGTGGTATTCCATTGCCTATTCCTATCCATTAGTTGATTAACCCATAGCATATTAGAACCAGGATTGCGTTGTTGTAGAAGATAACTTGGGGAATGATTAGGCAGCCAATTATCCTCAAAAATTCTGATTCTGTTGCCCCTCCCAATCTGCCAAGATAGTCCCTTCTCCAAGACCTTCCTACTCTCTAGAAGACTTCTCCAGGCCCACGAGGGATTATTGCCGATTGATGCTCTCATGAAATCTGAGTGAGGGAAATATCTACCTCTGTATATTCTGCCAAGTAAAGAGTTAGGATTAGTGAGAATGCGCCAGCCCTGCTTTGCCAACATAGCTAGGTTAAAGGCCCTGAGATCCTTAAAACCTAAACCCCCATGATCTTTGTCTCTGCAGATAATGTCCCAGCTGATCCATTGTAATTTCTGTTCATTTCGCTTTTGGCCCCACCAGAAAAGCATCATCTTTTTCTGGATATCCTCTAGAAGTGAATCTGGCAATTTGAAACAGGAAAGAAAATATAGTGGTATTGCAGTAGCTATAGCCTTTAACAGAACCTCACGGCCACTAGTAGATAGTAATGACATTTTCCATAACTACAGCTTCCTATCCACCATATCCTTAACATACATAAAAGTTTGTTTTTTGGATCGATGAATAATAGCAGGAAGACCAAGATATCGATTCTGTGTGCCAATATGAATGATGTTTAGCAACTGAGAGAGTGAATTTCAAGTTTTGGGGGGGAACATTCTTGCTGTAAAACAGAGAGGAGTTAGATAGATTTAGAATCTGACCGCTCAATTCACTATAAGTGTTGAGTATAGCAAGCAGATTAGAGCATTCAGAACTATTAACCTTGCAGAATAATATGGAGTCATCAACAAAAAATAGATGAGAGATAGTTGGGCATCTTGGGTTAAGTCTGATCCCTGTAAAGAGAGAGAGGTGTTCACCTTGATTAAGCAAGAATGAGAGACCTTCCACACATACCACAAAAAGAAAGGGAGAAAGTGGATCACCCTGCCTTAAACCCCGAGATGGAGAGAAAAAACCATGAGAAGTAACGTTTAGGAGCACTGAATAAGACACTGTTGTAACACACTGTTGAATCCAGCTAATCCACTTATCACAAAAGCCCAGCTGCCTTAGAACATCCCAAACAAATCCCCACTCCACTCTGTCATATGCCTTACTCATGTCTAACTTCAAAGCCAATTCCTGGGATCCCTGTCTCTTATGCTTTAATAGATGCATGATTTCATGAGCAATAAGGACATTATCACTGATTAAACGCCCTTTGATGAATGCTCTCTGGTTCTCACAGATTATGTTGTTTAAAATTCCTTGTAGTCTGTTGACCAAGATCTTAGAGATTATCTTGTAAAAAACAGAACTTAAACTGATAAGGCGGATAGAACTCATTGTCTCTGCATTAGGAACCTTAGGAATTAAACAAATCTGTGTATGAGTAAAAGCTCGAAGCATTCTGCCACCTGAAAAAAAGCTTATAACTGCTTAGATAAGATCATGTTTAATAATATCCCAGTAATACTGATAAAAATTGGCAGTAAAACCATCATCCCCAAGGGCCGAGAAGGGATTTATTGAGAATGTAGCCTTTTTAATTTTCTCTGCTGTAACACCTCTGATTAGTCTTTCATTAGTGGCCTCATCAATCTTCGGAGGCATATCTTGAATTGTAGTAGCAGCTGATTGGGGATTAGTGGTAGTGAAAAGTGACTGAAAGAAAGAGATCGCTGTTTGGGCTATGGTATCCGAAGAGGTGTGGGCATTTCCAGAATCATCCACTAACTTTTGAATAGAATTCTTTCGGTTCCTATTCTGGCAAGAAGCATGAAAAAATCTTGTGTTACGGTCTCCATGTTTCAACCATTGGATTCTAGACTTCTCTCACCAGTATCGCTCCTCATTCATATAGGCTTCAGCAAGTTCTTCCTCCTTTCTCATAATTGAAATCTGATCAGCAGCTATCCCTTTCTCCTTTTCAATAATTAACTCCTCTCTGAGTTTAAGAATAGCATGATAAGAATTAGAAGAAACTGATTGATGCCATTCTACTAATCTGTGACGACAATTCTTCAGCTTTGTAAAGAATTTAAACATTGCAGATCCATAAACAGGAACCTGCCATACCTGCTGAATGAGAGTTTTCACCTCCTCTTGATCACACCATCTCTCCTGAAACCTGAACCTTCTTTTTGGCTTTTCAGTATGAGTTTCTCTGAATAAAAGCAATGGCCTATGATCTGATCCAAGGTCATCTAGATGTAGAACACCAGCCCTGGGATAGTGTAGACAAAAATTAGGATTAACTAAGCATCTATCCAGTCTCTCTCGAATCAAATTTGAATTAAATTGGCGATTACACCATGTAAACTTGCATCCTTGGTAGCCTAAATCCACAAGATTGCCTGCATTAATGAAAGTATTGAAAGACTCCATAGATGAGAGAGATTTCATACGGCCCCCCTCCTTTTCATGATAAGCACTAATAACATTGAAGTCCCCAATCACAAGAAAGTACTCATCTGATTGTTTTTGCATAGTAAGGAGATGATGGAATTGGTCAGCTCGAGGGCTCTCAGAGGTATCTAAATAGACAGCAGCAATCTTCCACAGTTTCTGATTAAGAGAGTCCTTCCATTCAAAGAGAATGAAGTAATCATCAGAAGCAATAACCGTAACAGCAACGGGCTGTTTCCAAGCAAGTACTAATCCTCCAGCCAGTCCTCTAGGGTCCACACAGTGTGAATAACTGAAACCGAGTTTAAGACATTTGGAAGTAACCAACGAAGTAATGTTTTTGGTTTCGCATAAAAACATCACATCGGGGGAATGGGATCTACAGATTCCTTGTATGTTGTGAACCATCAGGGGATTCCCCATACGCCGACAGTTCCACATCAGCATATTCATTGGGCATTGGGTGCCCATTCTGGGGTGGCACCCTCTCCCTCTTCAGAATTAGCAGCATAAGTGAAACATAGTCTTTTCTGATCTGATGTGTCTTTGTCATTTGGTGAACATCTTTTTACACCTGCAATCTTACTGAATTTCTTTCTTGCTCTTTGTTTCAGGGAAATCTTACACCTGCAAGATTCAGTAGCTTGAAAGATAATAAGAGGCTCTGTCAATCTCTGAGATCCTTCAGCACTTGGAATTAACAGATTTTGTGTCTGCAAAGTAGTCAGTTCGGCTCTAGGAAGAACAGAATTATCAAGTCTCGGGTCACTGGTAACTTCCTTTTCCTCTCTTACTGTGTTGATCTGAGGCTGAACTGATAGACTCGCTAAGTCCTTGAGAAGACTGACAAGAATAGGCTTCCTGATAGTAGGTTGTTGAGCTGAATCTGTAGACATAGAATTAGGATTGACATTCTCCTGCATCTGTATCTCTCTCCTGCCTCCTTGATCTGATCTCAACCAATCTCCCCATTTCTCTGCATGAACCTCTCCCTTTATTGAATCATCAATCTGAATGCTGCAATTTCTAATTTCATGCCCAATATGTCCACAATAATGGCAGGAAATACCAATTCTCTCATATTTAATTGCCATCTCTATCAATTGTTGATCGGGTCCTGAGACTTTCACAAACCTTCTTAGAGGTTTGGTAATATTCAGGTTCACCCTAGCCTTAACAATTCTGTGCTCTTTGCCTTTTACAGAGAACAGATCTGCTTCCAACACTTCACCAAAGGAAGAGTCAAGCTTACAGCCGAGTTCCTTGGTTTTGTAGTGCTCTGGAAGCTCCCAAAATTAGATCCACACCGGGACCTGAATGAAGTTTTCATCAACAAATTGCTCGCCCTCCTTCCATCTATGAAGATTCAGGATATAGTTTTTGAACAACCAAGAAGCCCCACGTTCAATCCTGATCACATCCTTTTCATCATTGAAGAAAAATTGGAAAATATTTCCACCACGATCAACCACTTTGAAGCCATCAGGCTGCCTCCATATGGCATTCAAAGTCGTCTCAAGTGTCCCTGCAGAGAAGGATCGGTCTGCAAATAAACGTCCAATGAGGCTTTTGGAGCATCTTTCAACACCATCTTTGATATCAATACTATCTAGCACAATGACAGAGTCTTCCTCTGATTCAAGAGAGGTAGGATTTCTCTCAGAAAGAGCAACAGAGGTTGCCATTGTCAATGAGCAAAAGAAAGGATCAAATGATCACAAGGTTTGTGAAAATTAGGATTACTCCCAAACCCGCACAGTCACAATTCTAATGGGCACTTTTTTGTTCACTCAGCATTCGATACATTGAAAATTAGATGAAACAAAATATAAGTATGTTACTTTTAATTAAAATATCGCATATTCGATCAAAGTTTTAATAAAATAATCTTTTGTCTATTATATGGTGAATGATATTGTTGAAAGACAAATTTTTTTGCGTGAATGGGGTTTACCCACCGATCCATGCTTCCAAAAAATGGTTTTTACTATAATTTGAGAAAGTATAGGGAGCCCATAGTTTGTTAGTCAATAAGTGGTCAACAAGTTTTTTTTTTTTCTCTTTCTCCTTTTACCACTCACTATTTTCTTAATTACACTCATTAACTCCCTATGAGCTTCTTAAGGTTGGCTCCCTAACATTACTATTTAAATTTATAATTTTTTTTCTTTTAATTCGTTTAAGAAAAATTTCCCTTTCCACTTCCACCGGGCCCTCTTTTCTTTCCAGTAGATCATTTCTTTCTTTAGTAGTTGTTTTGACTTTTGCCATCTTTCATTTTTTTACAGTTGCAATAAAATAAAGGCTAGTAATTTTTCCTGAAGTTCTAGAGACTTCAACTATGATCTGTCTTCTTTTTTCTGGTTTCATTTCTCGATTTGAAGAGGATAATGTTTTGAACTTTTATTTGAGATAGAACCCTTTTTTAATATAATATTCTTATTTAATAATATAAAAAAAACAACGTTATTGTCCAAGAAAAATGAAGTGGCACAAAAAGAGAAGTATAAATTAAATAAAAAAACCACAATTTACCTGGCAAGAGTAAGGTGCCTGAGTTGCTCTAGAGTCGTAGCTAATAATTTCTGATAAGCATGTACCACAAATAATAAGAAGAAATGGACAGAGTAAATAATAATTTCTTATTAATTTATTATTCGTTTGATAAATTCTTCTCATGAATGTGCTTAAGGATTCTTTTATCTTAAAATGAATATAAAATGAAGAAAATGGGTTTGGTCTCGTGGGTTAAGGAATTTGTCTCTGCAGTAGTCTCATTGTCAGCGGTTATAGATGGAGCAGCATGGTTTCTACCTATCATAATGGTAATTAATCAATAAAATAAATAAGTTGGGGCGGCAGAGGCAGAGATGAGAAGGAGAAAGAAAAGCATAGTACGTGGGTAGTAACGATGTGTTAATAGTGTGTATTGGTATATTTGATGTAATTGGTGCATGGGAATGACCGCTTTTCTTAGGAAGATCCGATGGTATTGAGGTCAAAGTGACGTATGCATGAATGGTATGGCAATGGCAGTTAGTAATTAGTTGTTTTTATGTGGAGAATAGAATAATAATAATTAATATTCCGATCCCAGCACCAAAAAGGAAAGCAAAGCAAAGGAATGCAGCAAATGACAAGCCCAACATTCCAGCATCAATCTTCCGTCTCCAAGAATCGCAACGGCCTTCATTCCAATAAACATGGGAGTGGAAGCAAAAGCAGCAGCAGCTTTCGTTCCATTTTATCAGTAAATGTGAATTTGAATGTGCAGAAGCAGCATCCATATCACCATCACATGATGATGAAGGATAGCAATGATGAATCCTCTAACAGTAACAGCAGTCCCTACTACAAAGGCCTCACCGATCAATCCCTTGCCATCATTGCACCATCATCTCCACCTCATCATCATGATCATGCTACTATTCCTTGCTACCCTCTTACTCCACTTCCTCTCCCTGTTCGCATTGCTGTTACCAATAATAATAACAACCTTCATCCTCATCACCTTTCGTCTTCCGGATCCGGGGGGCAGGGACAAGAAGGGCATGTGCAAAGTCCGTACTACAAGGGTCTTACAGATTATTCCCTTGTTATTGGTTCCTGGAGCAGCCACAATCCTACTTCCACCAATCCATCGTACCACCACCAGTCTAGCCCTTACTACAGGGGCCTCACGGATTTCTCCCTTGTCCTTCATGATGATCATCATCATCATCATGATGTTGCCTTTGTGCCTCAAGAAGAGAGCCCACTACTGTTGGTGGAGACAGAGAGTCCATTGTTAGAAGAAAATGCGAGGATGGAGATGGATCCCAAAGATGATAACGACGACTTAGAAGTGATCCACGAAAATGGGGTTTTATTATTAGAGGAGATGGAGTCGGAGATCGTTGATGCCGATGGAGAAGAGAAGCCATTGAGGGAGAGAGAACCATCAGTATTATCAGATGATGATGATGTACAAGAAAGAAGGACAACGACGACTTCCAAGGAGAAGAAGGATATCTATCATCATCATCATCAGGATGAAATAATACCATTACCACCACAAGAGGACCCAAATGATGCATACCAATATCAATGGGCAACCAAACACCAGCCCCGCACCTTGGAAGAATTCATCTGCAACAACGATAAAGCTCTCCAACTCAAAGCATTAGTATCACGCTATTACCGCTATCTCCACTTGCATTGTTACATTTCTTTTAATTTCAAATTTCACTATTCGTTTAGATATTTGATGTACAGCATGTATGTATAATGCACGCAGGTAAGAGAGGGTTGTGGCTGTAATCATTTTATATTTGAAGGACCGCCCAACGTTGGAAAAAGATCCATGATACGGGCTATGCTTCGCGAGGTATTTGGCCCTCACAGACTGCAGGTATGTATTTGTCTCTCTATCTCATGATCGAGCTAGTCTGCGTAGCTGTCGTACTACTAGTCATTTTACATTCACTATTATTCCTGCTGAATCATCATCATCAGGTCACAGAAGAATGCAAAGACTTCAACCTCAAGGTAACTTTTCTTAATTAATTTCCCTCAATTTATTTCTCCTACTACTCCTTCAACATTAATTATTGTTTCGGTATACTTACTGATAACAAATCAATTCCTCCTTTTAATCCGTTAGTTGAAGTAGATTTGATAATAATAATTATTTAATAACATCCACATACATGCACATACAGGGGGAAATGGTTGACAAGCTGCAGGTGAAGATAAAAAAATCACTGCATCATGTGGAGATCAACGTATCAGAGACAAAGGGATACGAGAAGCACGTAATTGTTGATTTATTCAACGGAACATATGCAAAGAAGATAAATAATTCCCTGCCTTGTAGCCCTGATAACTGCCAAGGTGCGCTCTCTCACTCTCACTCTCACATATCCATGGATTGATTGATTAATTATTAATAAGTACTAATTAAGTAGTATATATATTTTTGTGAAAGCGCAGCAATTGTATTGTATGAGGCGGAGAAGCTATCAATAGAATCGTTGTTGTATATTAAGTGGCTACTAGAAAAGTATAAAGGATGTAATAAGGTGTTCTTTTGTTGTTCCGACGAATCTAAGCTCCAACCTGTCAAACCACTTTGCACCACTCTCCGCCTTTCACCACCTTCGTCCCAAGAGGTCACTATTCCCATTCTTTTTAATTGTTTTATTTATGTTATACCTTCGAAATTAATTAGGTCCTATGTGTAGTATTTTTCAATGCTTAATTTCGTTGAAATAAAATTCAAACAGATTCTTCAGATTTTGCAACATATTGGAGAGAAAGAAGGCAAACAATTATCAAGTGGCTTAGTCAATAAGATTATTTCCAGGTCAAGAAACAATCTCCGCCAAGCCATTCGTTCATTGGAAGCAACTTGCCGAAACAAGTAAGACACTTTCATATATATATATACATATATATATATATATATATAAATTATTTATTTGTTGAGTAAGTAATAAAAATAAATAATTTATATATATTTAATATTACCTTTATAACTAATAGAGAGTCAACACATACTATATATGAATTATGATAATAGTTCGTATAAATTTTAGATGATAATTAAATTCTTGATTTCTTAGCATTGTCTAATAATATGTTGGTCTATATAATACTCTTAATTATACCACAGTTCCAACAAATAAATTAAATTCAAATGCACGTAGCTTGACAAATAAGTAGACAAAATAGCGCTATATAAATTATTTAATAGATCGCAAGAATAAATTATTTTAAAGTAAACTATCAAAAATGTATATCCACTACTTATCCGATTAAACAAATGACTAATTACTTTTCAGGGATATCCTCACAGAAGAAGATTTAATTTTAACAGGATGGGAATATGATATTTTGAATATTTCCAAAAGTGTGTTGGAAGAGCAAAGTCCAAGACAGTAAGTAAATCTGTGGCTTATGAAAATATAGTTTTCTTTATATATATATATATATATATATATATATATATATATATATATATATATATATATA
>JASCZI010122415.1:0-13722 GCA_036250425.1 Stylosanthes scabra | reverse complement strand
ATATATATATATATATATATATATATATATATATATATATATATATATATATATATATATATATATATATTGAGAGTGGCATGATACGCGTGCGAGAAAAGGTAAAACCTGAGTGCCGAGTAGGATTACCCCGTGTGGTCCTACTAGCTTACTTATTGGGGTTTTGGTGCTTTATCCGTACTGAGAATCCATTGGTTGAGGATTCTCACTCCGTATATTTCAGGCTTTTCAGGTACAGGTTCGAGCTTGGAAAGTTGGCGAAGCATTTCTCCCAGCGTGTTTGGTCTAGCTTCTCCGCAGATTGAGTCATCTGTTGTGTTTTGTCGGAGAATTAGTGAAGTTTGTACAGAGTATGTGTTAGGATTTAGAACGTTTTGTAACAAACCTGGGCTTCACAGGTTCCAGTCTGTATATAGAGTCGAACCACTTGGATATATGTATGTATTATTATGTATTCTGGTCTAAACAAGTATTGTATATTGGTCATCGGCTCTATTTTAATAAAGAAGTGTGTTTTACGCCAAAAATGTACGATTTTCCCTCAACGGCTTCTGAAAGCCCTAGTACGTAGTAGTGGTCGTGGGTCTGTAATGCCTCAGAATTAGTTAATCTGGTTCGCGACGTAATTAGTTGGTTCTAGGGTGTTATATTTGGTATCAGAGCAGTTCTTTCCTTGTGAGCCTGCGGGAGAAAACTGCTATGCTTCAGTGCATGGTCTGAACCAAACAATCATGCAAAAGATGTCGCCAATGGCAACAATCTGAGTCAGTAAGCATGATGATCTGTTGGTAGTCTGTCTGAGTTCCTTTTATTTGGTAACCTTATAGTCGTGCCTTGACATAGAGTCTGATCAACTCCAATATCGAAGCCGATTCTTTGCTGAACGTAAGGACTCAAGCGGATTACAACGGATAGTATTGAGTTGTGAGTTTAGACTAGAGATAAGTTACGAGAGTTAGTAGTGGTGTCGTTCCCCACTAGATGGTCGGAGTCGATTTCAAAAGGTAAAGTCACGTCTTTGTTTGATTCAAGTCCTCGTGCTTAATCCTAGTTATATGTCTAAGTTGATCCAGAAAATCGTAAACTAGCGCACATAGGATAAGCTTTGAGCTTAAAGGGTTTGTGTTCAACCCGCAATCGTCCGAAACCTAAACATTCGCGTAGTAGAATCAACGAAAACTCGGGAGTAAACCATATGCAAATTAGATAGATAGCTAGAATTCCTAAGTGTTAGGAAAATGTACCAAAACATCCGACAATCCAAAACGATGGAAGAAAACAAATCCGAAATCCAACCATAACACTACAAGTATCACTACAAACCATAGGAAAACAAAATAAGTAAAGCCCTAGGAACTAATCCTGCATCGGGTTATCTTCGGGCTGCTCCTGAAATTCCATGTACATGTTCTCGCCGTAAAAACTGTGGAACTCGTCCCGTAGGTTGCGAAGATCAGTATCCTGGCTGATCATGTGAGTGTCGAGTCGGTCAATGCGATCCGACAATCTCGCGAAACCTTCGGTCATCACTGACCGCATATCCTCGAAACCTTTCCGAACGAACTCAGCTATGTCCGGCTGAAACTGTGGTGGCACTCCCATCTCAGTAGGAATCTGAGCAGGAGCATCGGTCTCGACTTGAGGCTATGCATCTGCCATAGCATCAACCCTCGCATTCTCCGCAACGCCGACGTGATCAACCAAGTTTCTCCGCATCTGGTGGATATTCTTGGAACAGATAGCATGGGATATCTCTGGTTCCACGTCTTCCTCACGCATTAGATCTAGCGGTGCGATCTCGAAGATCCTCGACCATAGATACGCATGTGCTAGAAACGAAGTAGGCTACAAAACCAATGGAAAACATACACACAAAACCATACGTGAGTGAAACTAATTAGGGCTAGCAAGCGATTGGTAAACGTTAAACGAAACCGATAGCTATAACAGTTAAGGTAGGGAAATCGAAACCAAGAGTGTAAGGAAATTACCTTGCCTTGCGAATACCTAAGCATCCTATATGCCATTAGATATGGCCAGTGGATTTGCTTCTCCTGAACCATAGCCCATAGTATGAGGAGATATTCCTCGGAAGCTGAATCGTGGTTGCTTTTCCTCGACAGTAGCATGTAAGAAAGCACGTACATTAGGAGTCTATCATCAGTGGATATCCTACTGATCGCGTACTTTCCCGGTGCGGCATGCTCCAACCGGAGTCCTCTAATCGCGTCTAGTTTGTTGAATTCGTTCCATGTGCCATTAGGGTTGTTACCACCCTTGGAAGTGACGCCTTCATTCTTCAAGCCCCAGACATTCGCTAAAGTGGTGAGTGGAAACTCATAGTTGCGACCTCCAGGTCTGAAGCCGAAGACGAAACTCCCACTCCCATCATCATTCAGGTTATCCCGAATGAACATGGTAGTATAAGCGGCTGCGACAAAACGCGGGTAGTACCTGCAAATTCAGAAAATCCCAACCAAGCGCAACATAGAATAGGGAAAACTACATCAGACAGATAGATAGAATAGATAAACCTTGACAACCAAATAGGAACAAAACCAAGATGCACAACCACAAGTCAACCAAATAGATTCAACAATCACAAACCAAACAGTGCAATACGAGAGCAAACCAAGAGCATGCGATCAACGACAAATGGAAACCGAACCAAAATAGAAAGCTAGGAATCAAATTGAAATAGAAGGCTAGGAGCCTTAGTACCTAAGAAATCCCAACCAAACCATGCAAATCAATCAAACACAACAATCCTAGTAGATAGAAGTCTCTAAGTCAATGTCACAACACATAATCCTAGAACTAGCCATTCAAACAATGAACCTATGCTAGGAAAATTGAAATAAACCGCAAGGTGTAGAGGTTGCTTACCTCTCACGCATGTAGAGAAAGGGGCGCAAGCCTTGGATGTCAATGAGTCTCCAAAACTCCGGGTACTTCTCGTCCGGAAGCACCCCATCCCCTATGAACTTGGGTGGAAAAATTTCCATCTTTGAGAGGCGTTCGTCATATGCGAGTCTCTCATTGTCGTCGTCGAACCAACGCTCTTCCGGCAATTGGGAGAGGCGAGGTGGCATTGGTAGTGCATTAGGATCCACTCTAGTGCGCCTACCAGTTTGTTTAACACGCGACATAGTGTAGTTGAGTGAGAAGGAGAAAACTAGAGCAAGAGAGAAAATAAATGAGATGAGTAAGAGTGAGATTGAGAAGAGGAGAGATTAGGAAATAGAAGGAGATGCAAGGAAAAGAAGGAAAGAAGTAAGGAGTGGTAATGGTGGTAGGAGATTGGTGGAGGAATGAAGAAAATAGTGTTTTTGAGGTTGAGAGTGGTAGGGGTTGAGAGAAAATGAGAAAGAAGTTGGAAGGAGATGAGAAAAATGAAGGGGGAAGGGTGAGATTCGAGTTTATAACTCAATTCGGACGCCTTCGAATCGATTCTGTGCGTCTAGGAATCGATTTGTGTGCCCTAATATAATGTAGAATTCGCCGAAAGAATCGACTCGCTGCGTCAATGAATCGATTCGTAATCTCGCAGAAGCGAATCCCTCGAAATCGAAACCGCCCTGAATCGATTCTATGCCGTAAAAGAATCGATTCGTACCAACCAAAATTAGGATTCAAAGTCTCTAAGTGTGTCACGAATCGACTCGGTATGTGTTTGAATCGATTCAGATCACTCCAGAGAGCAACCCATTTCCATATGCATCGATTCTAACCTTGACAGAATCGATTCTACCTCAACGAAGGCTAGGATTCGAAAACACTAAGTGTTTAGAATCGACTCGAAGCTTGTTTGAATCGATTCATACTAGGACCGAAACAAATGAAATACCACACCACTATCTTGAATCGATTCTTACATTGTGGAATCGATTCTCCCATAATTCAAATTTATTTTTGGTGGCAAACAACCACCAGAATCGATTCTAAAGGAACAGAATCGATTTACCTTAGCTCAATGGCATTACTAAGTTGCCTAACGTACCTAGAATCATTTAGCAACGAGTGAGAAACAAAAAAGAGAGTTCGGAAAATGTTAGAGTAAACTTAGAAGCCTTAGAACTCCACAGAACCAAACCGACAACTTGCCCGCATCTCATATAGAGATGTAAACGAAATAACGAAAACCTACGATCACCAACAAGGATCCGTGAATCCCAAATGAACTGATGACGAACGAGACAACAATTATTCTCATTTTGTTATCAAGCGAATAGCTAACTTGCGAAGGCGTATAGGGCGCGGTAGAAACCGTCCGACGAGACATCTTCGCATTCGATGGATCACGAAATACCCGAAGGCTATTGCTACGAAAACCTAGGAAACATGTAGGGGTTATACCAATGACTCCAGCGAGATTGACTTGTCAATCTTGTTCTGAAACTAAAACGTGAGAGAGCATTCTCGGAAGCGAACCGAGTAACGTAGGAGTTGGAATTTCGAGGGCGAAATTCTAATTAAGGTGGGTAGAATGTAATACCTCGTACCGTTAGCCGAGCCGATCGAACCGACTTTCCGCCAACGGTATTGAATCGAAACAAAATAGATGTGAGGAAACACGTACATAACTAGAATGAGTGCGCGAACACGAACACCTTCGCTAAAGTTTGGCCCGTGCCGGACCAAACCGTGAACCGGACCATCCCCTATATAAGGACCAAGGTGGCTAAACCACCTCATTTTCTGAAATTCAGCTGAAGTGAATTGAGAGAATTGGTCCAGAGTATTGATTCAGAATCGATTCTATACCAATTCTCCACTATTCATCGGCGACTTCCGATCGCGATAACTTTTGACCCAGAGCTCCGATTAATGCACCGTTTGCGGCCACTCGAAGCTTGTTCCATCCTCTTAAATTCTATACCATAGGTATCACGAAATCCTCCTCATTTATAGCTCCTAAGTTTCTGCTCGAAAATGAGCTTGATAACCTTGCATGTTTTCGAAATTCATGTTTTAGGTGATGATCTAGCATGCGTAGAGCATGGTAATCGAAGCCTATGAGCTTGCAACTCCGGTAAGATATTCCAACCCTAGCTTTGCTCTTCATTGAGCCCTAAGAATTGATAGGTTTTGGGTTTTTGTGTGTTTTTGTTGTGTGTATGTGTTGTAGGTGTTGAAATGCGTATGAATGAGAGTTGGTGTGGCTAACTAGAGCTACGGGTATGATGTGGTGTGCTTGGATACTCAATGGCGCGAAGGAAATCGCGTGTGACAATTGAGCTTGGCGTCCAGTATGGATTTAGATTCATCACTGCAATAGGTAATCTGGTATGAGCACCTAGGCTAGTGGAACCTAGGACATTGATGCGTATGCATCTTAAGTTGTTTCATCCATGGGTTGGGGATTCTCACTCCGTATGTTTCAGGCTTTTCAGGTACAGGTTCGAGCTTGGAAAGTTGGCGAAGCATTTCTCCCGGTGTGTTTGGTCTAGCTTCTCCGCAGATTGAGTCATCTGTTGTGTTTTGTCGGAGAATTAGTGAAGTTTGTCCAGAGTATGTGTTAGGATTTAGAATGTTGTGTAACGAACCTGGGCTTCGCAGGTTCCAGTCTATATATAGAGTCGAACCACTTGAATATATGTATGTACTATTATGTATTCTGGTCTAAACAAGTATTGTATATTGGTCATCGGCTCTATTTTAATAAAGAAGTGTGTTTTACGTCAAAAATGTACCATTTTCCCTCAACGGCTTCTGAAAGCCCTAGTATGTAGTAGTGGTCGTGGGTCTGTAATGCCTCAGAATTAGTTAATCTGGTTCGTGACGTGATTAGCTGATTCTAGGGTGTTATAACAAGTGTATAATGCAATCCTAACAATAGCAATAGACAAGTATGAGTCAAGGATAGAGCCTAGGCTATGTTGAAAAGGTTTTGAAAAGATAATTTCTAAGTCGATTTGAAGAGTCTTATCCCCTTTGATTGTTCAAGTCCTCGTGCCATAATTTCCCTTCTTGTCTAAGATCGTGATTAGGAGTCTTATAGGTCAATAGAATTGCATTAAATATAGAGTACGAAGGGTTTATGCACAACCCGTTATGTTCCAAGAGATGTGACCTAAACGGTACTCATTGAGGAATGAGTAATAAAAACATAGATAGGACTCGTATGAGTTTTAGGATTAGAAATAACCACTTATGATCGATATGGATAGCCGAATAATTGCGATAGAAATATTAGGCGATAGAGTAATTAAACGACAAACGCGAGGAGGAAGAAGCATAATGAAACGCATAGGTCTTTTGAAACATAAATAAGTGCTGACGTAAGTCTTAAAAAACATAACGAAGTAGTCAAAGAGCTACAAACTACGAAATAAAACATAAGAGAAACGAAAAAGCAAAAGCTAAGTTAAGTCTCCAGTGGTCATTCTTGGCCCGGAGCGCTGTCATCAAATCCATGATCATCAGATCGCGGGAACTGACCAAACCAACCTCGTATGACAATTCCTAACCCACGAACCTCGTCCTCCTGACTGATGAGTTGGACTTCGAAGCCATCCAATCGCTTACCGATGCTTAGGAAGTTTTCATCCCATGCTGAGCAAAAAGACTGCACGCCCTGTGTAAAGAACTCTATGAACTCAAGTGGAAATTGATGGGATAAACCAACTCCTGACTGATGAGGGACATCCTCGCCTGCAGCCTCACCCTCATACCCTCAGCTGGTGCGTTAATATTTCTTCTCATCTAGTTGAGATGCCTCGAAGTGATAGCATTCTCATCACCTACGCGGATTACGTCCTCACCTGAAAGGTCGATGCCAAAGTGCTCAAATACCTTGGTCTAGAGCATACCGTGCCCTAAACCTGACTCAACCTGAAAACGGAAGAGTTCGGATAGGAGTTAATGATCAAGATAAGGTTAAATATGAAATAGAGCTACTAAGCTAAAACAAACTGGAAAGGTGAAGCCATACGAAATGAAACCATTACCTAACCAACAATGTAACACATCAATTGATATGCAATGAGGTAGGGCTAATTGAACTCTAACTTCCTGACCATAGCCCATAGGATGATTAAATCATCTTCATTGAGCGTCCCATGATTTCCCTTCCTAGGGAGTATCACGTATGTCAGCACGTAATGGAGGAGACGGTGATCCGTAGTCATCCTCCCAACCGAGTAATTTTCCCCACCAACGCTTGCTACTTGCAACGTCCATTGGACGGGCTCACTATCAAAGGAACCCATGCATTCAGGAGGGTTGATTACCCCCTTAAACAGTATTCCCATATTTTGCAAACCCCAAATGGAAGCCAATTTGTTCAAACCTAAGGCGTACCTAAAGCCCGCCAACCAGAACACCATTACGAACTTCCCATAACCGCTTACATCCAGATCATCCTGGATCCTAAGGGTGGTAGAAACAGCCGCCATTAAGCGAGGATAGTACCTACACTCAGAAAATAACTAGAACATATACGATTCAATAGGAATTGTTGCAAAGGAGAACCAGCATGCCAATTTAGGAATTGAACTACAAGAAGGTAACATATCATCTAGGGATATCAAAACAAGCAAATCACCTAATAAAAAAGGAAATGAGAGCATACCTTTCTTTGACGAATAGGAGCTCTTTGAGGTATTGTTTATCCAAAGACTCCCAAAACACCGGATACTTGTCCTCCCATATTAAGCCCTCAGTGAGATACTTAGGTTTCAGGATGGGCATCTTCGAGTAGAAATTCTGGAAGTCTTGCCACACCTCTTCACTGGCGAACCATCATCGCAGAGGTACCTTTGATAACGGTGGTGGCTGAGTGCCACGAGCTCCCCTATTGGCCGGAGTCTTGTGAACCATTATTGTGTAAAGGAGTGATATAGAGACAAAGGTAATAGAAGAGGGATGAAGGGTGGAATTGAAACCAAAAGGGTTTGTGTGTTGGCGAAGGAAGAATTGAAAGTAACAGTAAAGATAAGGCAGGAGGGTTGAATTGGAAATGATGCTAAGACAATATGGAGGCTAGAGGATTAGGAGGAAAATGGTGTTTTAGGCTTTGAGAAGATGAAGGAATTAGAGAGAGAAGAGAGAAAACGAGTATGAGAGAAAGAAAAGATGTTAGAAATGAAGGAAAGAAGTGAGAAAACGCAATCGCATTTCTAATGCGACAGATTCGACTCAGACCTTGCAGAGTCGACTCAGCTAGGCCTAGATTGCCACAAACACACGTTGAGAGTCGACTCGCAGCAGTACAGAGTCGATTCAAAACTCGACAAAGAGCAACCTACGAGCCAAATCCCTATTCGAATCGATTCTGATTCCTTCAGAGTTGACTCGGAAGCAACGAAAATGAAAACGAGAAAGATCTAAGTGTCATGAGTCGACTCGTTCCTTGTAGAGTCGATTCTTAACTCAACAGAGACGAGGAATGTGATGTTCACGTGGAGAGAGTCAATTCTCCCAAAGGTAGATTCGATTCCCTTCCACGCCTAATGGATTTAGATCACATAAACTCGACTGAGTTAACTAACAACAAGTGTGAGCCGATACAGGATGGCATAAAGGCAAGTTGGATGTTGCCGAACATGTGTAAACCAATTCGTAACTTAGTTGGGATAGTTCACAAAGCCTAGAAGCTATGCTAGTTTCCGAACCTCAACCATACAGAATTTAGATTTCTGTGTTCCACCACAATGCGAAATCACGAACAAGAACAAATGTGTCAAGGTTCGATGGGAGTTTAAGGAGCCATTGTTTCTCCTATGAGTTCAGACGAAAATAGAGACACCAAACCTCTGACATCCCAACGAATGTCAAGCTAAACTACGAGAATGACCAAGGAGAGTCTTTCCTTGCAGAAACTCGATGAAACTCGAAACAACATGTGCCGGCTGAGGATACGGAGTTCTTATTATTCCATGAAACGAAGTGCAATATAGAAAATCTTAGGAACACGACTAGATGAGACCGACATGAGATTGTGAAGACGATCTCACCGTAACGTACCAATGAACGATTACTCCATGAATAACCGTAGTGTATAACTTAGAATGAATTTCGAGGACGAAATTCTAAATAACGTGCATGGAATGTAAACTCGAACCTTTGGTAAACCAAAACGATGCAATTAATTGATAATCTGTGTCAACTAAGTGATGTAACTACATTAGGGACCCAAACCCAAATAATTATGATAGCCTCGGAATTTGGGATTTTCGCTGAGATATTCGGACTTAGTGGATTCTTCCGAGTGGGACTAATCAGCCAGCCATTTCAAGCTGTGCTGCAACCCGTACCGTTAATTCTATTAATGGTACCGACTTAGCACCGTCGGGAATAAAACGAAGTGAAAATAAGGACATGGAAACAATCACAAAAATATTTAGGACATGAACGCGAACACCTACGTTAAAGATTTGGCCCGAAACGGATCAAACCGCGAAATTACGAAAATGCCACCCGTTAATGAACATAATGGCAAAGCCCTTAATTCCCTTCATCCTTCTCTTTCTTCGAAGGAAAGAGAGAAAAAGGGTTGAGAGAGAGTTGCATGGAGGTGGTGGTGATCACTATTCACCCACCACTTCCAGCAGCAATAACTTCCACACCAGAGCTCCGATTGACGCACCGTTTGCGGTTACGTGAAGCTCTCTTCATCCTCTACGTTTTCATCCTAACCTTGAGGTATGGGTATCAAGTTTTTCCCCTCATTATTCCTTTCCAAATCTGCGAAAAATTAGGTTAACTAACCTTGGTGGATTTTCGAAATATTCATGTTATAGCTGGTGTTCTATCTTGCTAATGAGCTATGTATCAAAGTCCAAAACGCACCGGCGAGAGCTTTCCAACCCTATGATCATCAACTTTCGATGAATCCTAGTAGTTGAAATTGGGTGTTTTGGTGATTTTATGTGTTATAGGTGGTGAATGAAGCTAAGATAAGATTAGATGGGCCAGATGGAGCTTGGTGAAGCTCAATGAAGTTATGGGTACGAGTAAAGGGTACTTGGATGCTCAATAGAGCGGTGGAACTGCCTATGTGCAATTTTAGCTTGGAATCTAGGTACGGTTTAGGACTCGTTAAAGTAAAAAATTGTAGCATGATAAACCAGTTGGACCTAAGAAGAGCCTTAAGTTGAATAAAAATGAAATGAAACTAGGAAATTAGTGAAGTAAATGCTAGGGATATGAAATGAATTGGACAATGTATAATGAATGATGCTTGATGTTGAATGTTTGAAATTGATTGTTAATGAATGATTGGAAATGTTTGGGATAGAAATATTGTGTGCCTAGGTATGAAATGATGATTGTGATTGTATAGAAAATGTTTTAAGAACATGTTGAGATGCCTATACATGAGATGGGTAATCGAAGAAAAGAGTTTTGAAAATGTATGTTATGAAAGATAAGGATATAATGGGAGAGTTGTGGAAGTCAATCAAAAGCTTTGAAAAATGGTTTGAAAATGAAAGGTATGTTTTCAAGTTTTGGTCAAAAGTGGTCTTTAGGCAAACTTCGATGAGCCCTAACTTAGGATTTGCTTTACGAAATGATTTGAAAAGTAAATGAATTTAAAGTTTGATCTACCTTCTGAATGATGCTTTCAAAATGGTTGGATTTAGCCTAGGGATCAAAGAGTTTTGAGTGTTTAAAGTTACAAGAAAAACTTTGAAAATTCTGCAGTTGTGATGAACCCATATTTCATGATAAAATATGCGTTATATTTGATGGGTTTATCAACCTAAAATCACATAATCGCTTGTGAATAACCATGTTTGTGAACCTTTGCCATGATTGTTCTAAGTTTGATAAACATGCTAAATTAGCCTTAGAATTAAGTGAAATTTGTATAATCTCATCCCTCTTGGTACCTTGATATGTTTGCTAGTGTATTTCAGGATTTTAGGGATTGAGAAATGTTTGGAAAAGACTAAAGAAAGCATTGGGAGCAAAGGATTAATGAAGAGAAGCCAAGAAGGAAAGAATGTTGCTAGCGGAGTTGCTAGCAGGTTGCACAAGCAACTGAGAAAGTTGCACACGCAACGAATAGGATGCGCACGCAACCTGCTGTCGCCAGCAGCGTTGCTTGCGCAACAAATGATGATGCACGCGCATCCTGCAACCCAAAAACACCCAAATTGAAGGCTAGAAGTGGAATTTCAAGTCTTGGGGTCTAGGCCAAGCCTCTTTGATGCCCAAATTCACTCTATATAAAGGGAGCGTAGCTGAAGCACAAGGGAGGCAAGACACAACACACTACCATTAGGATTATTTCCATAGTTTAGATAGTTTAGGAGGAATTTGTGAGAGTTTTCCATCTCTCTCATTTTCTCTCTTCTAGTTCATAGTGTTCTTCATTTTCTCTTCCAATTTCCAGCCCTCACTAGCCAAACTCTTAAATTTAATTCATATTTGAATGCTTGTTAATTACTTCTCTTATTTAATTAATGCAATCTACACTTGTTTCTTTCATCTATTTCTCTATTTCTCATTTCTAGTTTTCATATTCTTATGTTCTTATCTTGATCTTGCTGAATTTTATTTTCTCTTATGATCTATTGCTATTTTCTTTCCTTTAATGATAATTGTTGATTCTCTTGCTTCTTTACTTCGTTGATCATCTTGATTTGCTATTTCTCTTGCTATCTATGTTTATTTACTATGCCCACCAAGTGTTTGATATTTTGTTTCTTATAATTATGGAGTACTTGTACCTTGGTCATGGGATGAAGTGTGGATGATCTTAGCCACTAATCCCTAAGGATAAGAATGGGTTAAGGCCCGGATTAAAATTGTTCTGATGACGCTATGCCAATGCAATAACGGGAGAACCCTAAATGTGACAGACTCAATTCGGTGCAAAATGCACCACTGGTGAGTTTTTCCTGGTGACGCGGGATTTACTCGAGCTCTATTGAGACCTTGGTTCTACGTTATTGTGTATGCATAGGACGTTCGGAATAGGGTTGATTCCACCCATTCGACTATTTGACAGAATGGGCTCTGTGCCTTATGTGACAACCATTCATAATTGGGATTAGTAGTGATCATAAGGACACATTATACTTCAACCCAAGACCAAGCACCCTTTATCATCATCAGATATATCTTTATTTCATTTTTGCTTTTGTTACTGATACTCAACCATTGCAACCCCGATATTTTCAGAACCATTCGCGAGCCACAATATTTCAATTCCTAGGGAGAACGACCCGAGTTTAATACTCGGTATTTTTAATTTGTTGCAAGCTCTGTGACACCTTTCTTGTTGACGAACCCCGCTGTCAATCTCACAATTGGTTTGGATTCCTCTACAACGATATTCTCTATTTTTAAAAATCAAGGAATTCAAAACCGGTCGCGAGAGTGGCCGCGGGGTGCCTGTCAAGTTGCAGTACACTGCAGTAAATCGACTCTGCCCGCACAGATTCGTCTCACTGGGCTTTGATTTTAGAGTAAAAATGTGTTTTGAGTGCTGAGAGTTGACTCGTAAGTCTTGCGAGTCGATTCGAAATGTAACAGAGTCCAAGTACAACCATTTTGTGGCTCAGGGAATCGACTCTATGATAAGCCTCATTTCGACGGTTTATTTCATATCATAAATTGACTAATTATCAACCTTTCACCACTTAAATACATGAGAAACAAGCATGATTGCATTTAATCATTCTTTAGGGTTGTAAATGTAATTATCTGCTATTTTAGCCAAATTCCATTGTGTTTTAAACTGTTTCTCGTTCCGCACGATGCCTTGATGTGTGCGTTCAAGTGTTTCAGGCTTTAACAGGCAAAGTTCGGAGCGGAAGTGGCTAAAGAGAGCGCGAGGAACGAGAAGATCGCAAAGAAAAGCTTGAAGGCCAAATCCAGAGCCTATGCGTACGCACCAAAAGAGCCTATGCATTGTTAGTCGATAAGCACGTTATATTCAATACTCAAGAGGGGGTGAATTGAGTATATAAGCAACAATGATAAATTTTGCGCGGAAACGTAAATGACTTGAATATAAATAACTCAAGTAAATTGAACTTGTATGTTTCCAAGGACTTAGGCCACTTCCTAAGTACTTACAAGGAGCTTTTACAATTTCAAAGTGCTTGTGAAATATAAATGACAATAATGTAATAGATAAGGGATAGAGATACGATACACCAAATTTATAGTGGTTCCGCCAAACACTTGCCTACGTCCACTCTCTTCTAATCGCAATTAGAAGTTTCAACTAACCAACAAGCTTCAAGGTGCTTGTAAAACCGTTACAACCAAGAGTGTAGAGAAACACCTCAAGGACTAGACCACTCCACAAGAACTAACCCACTCCACTCGAAGTAATCCCAACTTCAAGATTTCCCTTGAGTGCTTAGCTTGCTCTAGGATCCTTACCTACTATAGTGTTCACTCAAACTCACTCTTACAACACAATACAACGTATTGAAGTTTTTATGAAAGCTCTCTAAGAAGAGTATGTGTATACAAATGAAGTACTATGAACCAAATGTGTATATCTCTCAAATTGTGTATAATAACACTTTGGAAATGATATGAAAATCAAGTATAGTAACAATATAGCTTCGGAGAGAATTGGCTTGTGAAATGAGTCTCATAAACTTGTATTTATAGACTCCCAAAACCATAGAGTCGTTGGGGTGTGAATAGAATCAAATCGTTTTGTCAAACTAGCCGTTTTTCTTGTTTTTAGCACATGGGTATCGATACTCAAGAGTGGGTATCGATACTCATGTGACCGTTGAGCCAAAATTT
>JASCZI010122414.1:0-13731 GCA_036250425.1 Stylosanthes scabra | reverse complement strand
GCTTGTGGTTGCTTGTTGGTACCTTGGACTTGAAGAATTGATAGTGAAAACTCCAAATTGGTGAAATTCCAGAATTAAGGGCTGGTTTTGGCTTAATAGAGGTACAATTTAAGTTTCGTTTAAATACCATGTAATGTGACATGAAATCCTAGGCTAGATGACTTAAAATTGTTATTGGAATTATATTGAAGTTGCAGATTTTTCAGGGACAATGGTTTGGACTGCAACTTGTTTATTTTACTGGGAGTGATTTAGCCAGCAAAATTGAGTTTAATAATTTTTCTATGACTCTTTGAGATGTCTAAAATGTCCCATTTAAATTTCAGAAATTTTGGATATGTGGTTTGTAAGTTATGAATTTTAAAAGTTTGGTGTTTTTATGGAAAACGGGTGCTGTCCGAAATTTAGGACAACAACTTCCAATTTGAATATAATATAATCTATAAATGATTTTGATATGGGACCAAAAATGATAGTTTTGTATATGAGTCAAGAACGTTGTTGTAAAATTTCAAGGGAATCCAACATTTGTGGAATTTTATAAAAATAAATTACTCAGACTGGTTTTGGTTTATGAAACTAACTTGATTAGAATTTTTGCAGAACTTTGAGGAATTATATCTCCTAATATTTAAACTGTTTTCATTTGAAACCAAATGGAATGTTTTAAGATATGAGTCCCCTGTATCTCTATAACGGTTCGTGATATTTGAGTGAATGTGCGATTTTTAACACAATTCTTACTCACTGTAGTTCAGCAGTGCTAATTGTAGAAAACTCTTTTACTGAACAGTTTTGCGAAAATTACTGCGAATAGCTCAATGACTCAAATGCCATGAGACCAAATGGTTTTACTTATTTTAAGTGTTTACTATCAAGGGTTAAAAGGATTTGATGTCAGATTGTATGGTTGATTTTACACGAATTTTCTAAGTTACTATGTTTTACCGAAAAGTTGATTTTTTGACTAATGTCTTCAAACTGCAAATTGATTCTCAAAGTTGAGAATTTATGTGAACTTATTTTGGATTAAAGAGGGAGATTGAAAATGAATAAGTAGTATTTGTGAGTATTTGAAAATGTGATGTTGAACTTGAATAATGATGAATGACCGAATAGCACTTGTAATGTGCTTATCGTTGTGATATTGAACTCAATAATATTCGATTATGATTTGTGATATAATAAAGAATTAATTCATGATGATTGAATGATAATGATATAATATTTCCTGGGTAGATGCAAGGGTTGAGGTTCGCCCCACTTGCTCCGGGACAATTATTTGAGATTTTGTTGACCCTCCGTCGCAAGATGTGACCGGACACTTAGACCTTTCCGGATTAATTCCCCCTTGAGATGAATTGAATTATATCATGTATGATATTTATTGAGCAAGAAATATACCTCTTGGGGATGCGTGCATCGAGGGACGGTCCATGGTTAGCTACCGGACCAGTCAGGTTTGGCCAGATAACCGACTAGATGAGCTCATCGGCCATAGAGCAGGCATGCATCATTTGCATTTGTATGTTTTGTTTGAGTTTGTATTTGTTTTGGTTTGCCTACATGTATATTACTATGTGATATACCTGCTACTTGCTCTACTTGAATCTACTTGTGCTTTATTTGTTTGAATTGTTTGTGTTTGAATATCTGAGAGGTCCCTTATGCTGGTGTTGGATGACGCTGAGGGCTGGATGCTATATGGTAATTAAAATATTGAGTATGGATGGAAACTTGTGATTAGATTATGAGTTCAATAAATGTGTTATTTAATTTCAATTTAGTAAAGATTTTAATAATGAATTTATGTAAGTTGCAATTTAGAAATGCTTAGAGATTTTCTGTTACATTTTATTGTATCTTTTTGGAATTTTTACCGTACTGGGAACCCATGGGTTGGGGGTTCTCACCCGTATATATTCTCTACTTTTTCAGATGCAGGTCCTGGTGCTCCGAAGTGAGCAAGAGCTATGTTTGATAGTAGGCGAAGGAAGTTCTTGAATTCTATTTTGTTTTAGTTCTCTCCTTGTTATAAAAACATAGATGATGTACGTATGTTTGTTTTTGAAAACTTACCTTAGAGGCTTTGATGTACGAGTTTGGGAGAGATAGGAACTTGTTATCAACTGTTTTACTGTTGTACTCTAGTCGGCTTAAACTTCGCAGGCCGTGACTAGAGACTATTATATATGTGTCATATATCAGTCATACTCTATTCCTCATCTGAGTGTTTTAATTACCCCGCTATTATGATAATACGTGTGATACGTGTTTTGCGAAATTTTCTTTTAAATCCATTTTTCATGGCTCCTTGACTAATACTTCTTTCTATATATATATATATATATATATATGTATTATAATTCCTCCTTGAGTCGTATCACCTTATTATTACTGACTTATCCTAGTGATTCGGTGAACTGAAATCACCTGCAGCAAAAAAAAAGTTGGACAGTGATAAATATTGTCGTGTAATTTTTTTTTTTTGAAATAATATTTTTATTTATTTTATAATAGAAAATTTTCCCATATAATCGTGCAAAGAATAACGAGTGAGAGAGAAAAATCATGGTGTTGGTTACTTTTCTATTTTTTCTTTTTCTTTTCTTTTCTTTTTCTTTTTAATTTGTGTTCTTATAATGAATGAATATATATTTGATGTAAATATTCAAAGTTTATTCCAAGAGAAAGTCTAGAGTCAATTAGATAATATATTCAATTGGCAATAATTCTAGACGTACATCTATTTTTTTAACTAAATTCATCTAATACAATGAACATATTTTTATAGTTGACATAAACAAGTTTTAAAACATGTTCGTTTGCTTTTAAATTTTCTGTTCATTCTAGTAGTAATATTCTGTTCGTGCGCGTGGAATGAGAATGAGCAAAATTCACTTGATTTGACTTGGTTAAAAAAAAGAGATGTACATGTAGCATGATTGTTCAATTGGTCTGTCTTTAATTGAGTCATTTGCAATTTTTCACATTTCCTTTTTCTTAAGTATATTTACACCATTTTATTTCATATAAAAAATTTCTATCCAAATCCACGCAAGTTAAACACACTTTTAATTTTGTAAAAAAAAAAAAACACACTTTTAATTTTAAAGATAAAAACAATAAATAATGATATGTGCATCAAATTTAATATGTCATAATAGTTAATTAGAATAGAAGATTTGATTAGCAAACAAGATTAAGCAACAAATTAAAGACATAACAAATTTTTCTTTATTGTATTTTTATTTATTAAAAGAATCCATCAAATATCCTAAATCCTCTTTGCGTCTCTCTAAAAACTAAAGAAAAACTGACCTTTTCTCAAAAAGCTAAAAGAATTTAATTTCCATCTAATCAAATTATCATATCATTAAAAATAATTAATTTTTAAATTCACTATTTTTAAATTCTTTACACTGTATCAAAATTAAACTCTATCAATTTAGTTAAAAAATTGCTACACACTTCTTTTTAAAGAAAATATAAATAACTAATAAAAAAATAGCCAATAATTAGCTAATTTTATAATCTTTTAGAAATAAAATATCCAAAATTTGAAGAAATAGAACATTTAATTTAAGTAGTTGGCCTGGGCTGATGTTAGTTGAATTTTTATTGATTACCTAATATTTTTTTTTTTAATATAATTTGTACTGGAAAGTCAGAAATAAAATTAAATAAGATAGATTTTTTCTTTTTTAATGACAGAATCAAATAGATTCAATTGTATTTAATAAGTCGTTAGACACATATTTTATATTTTAAACATATCAATAATATAAGTGCAGTAAGACTACCTTAATTATTCCAAATCAAACAAACTTTTCAAAACCATTAGAGAATATATCGATAATACATGTCAAATATTTTCATCTTACTTTCACAAAATAAAATCTTTTTATGTTCGAAATAAATCCACTTAAACACTTTTTAAATCTTTTTAAAGATTTAAAAATTTTAAATAATGATATGTGAAGAACCGTTTTGAAGCGCAATTTATCTTTACTTTATTTTGATATTTTAAAAAACAAATCTTCTGAGCTTCCCAAGCAACTTATTCTCCAAGCAACTTCTTACAATGTCTATATATATTTACTGGCACATATATATTTCTAAACCTTGTTCTTCTTGTTCGTAATTTCCTTTCATTCTCAAATCTTGAATAACTCTGTCTCTAAGTTCTAACAATATACTATTCCCACTCTTCTTGTCCCTCTTGAATACTCCAATGGCAATATCTAACGATGAGTTGTTGGAGATACTGTCGTGGTTACCGGCCAAAGCAATTCACAAGCTCAAGTGTTCTTCCAAGATATTCTCAGAGCTTTCACACAATCCATGCTTCGCAGCTAAACAAGCTGAAAACGCTTTGACAAAGGACTCTCCTTCATGCTTTTTCATTCAAAGAGTGAATTCCAACTACTTCCCAGAGTTTCACCCTTTACCGGGAAACAAACTCTCCTCCGGCATCCCTAGAGGAATGATAAGATTTCTCTCTGCCTCCGACATCAAAATTCTAAGCTCAAGCAACGGCTTGATCCTCTGTCGCAATAATCAAACCGAATTGTTTATTATTAATCCATCAATTAATTCGTTCTTCCACGTTCCCCTTCCCGACCACATGCAGACTTTTCGGCAGGAATGGAGAATTATTCCTGATTTCGACATGACCATGGAATGTGACTCTGATGATTGCAAGGTGTTTTTTTTTTCCTCTGAATTTTGGGGTTCAAAGTTCGATTGCCATGTGTATAGCCAAAAAGAAGGTTCTTGGAGCAAGAAAGAGAAGTGTTTCTCAGCTGGCTCTAGGAATTTGAAATTTGATAATCCTGTGATTTGTAATGGCGCCATTCACTTCGTCTCAGATTGTTTCCGTTACATTGCGAAAGGTAGCACTTATTTCAGGCCTTATATCGTGTCTTATGACATGGCGAATGGCGATAAGAACACGTTAATAAGGATTCCCAAAGAAGCAAGAAGGGGCTCCCATGACGACAGTTGCGACATGAGCATTTTCAAATGGAGTCAAAGTCAAAGTATGTGCTTAGTGAGATTGAGAAAGCGTGTGTTTACTGTTTGGATTCTTACAAACTATGAATCGTGCGGGTGGAGAAGGATATTGAAGGTGAGAGTGAGAGGAATGGGGTTAATGGAACAGAATCCTGTAATCATAGGCTTTGTGGTTTTGAATGGAGATCTTGTTTTCGCTACGAAGAAGAAGGTCTACTCATATGGCTTAACCGGTGAGAAATATATGGTGCTCTCGGAGATCTGTGAGCATGGTTGTGACTCCAGATTTGCTCGCTTCGTTTCTTATTCGGACACTCTTCGTCCATGCGGAATTAGTGTCAAGAGTTTGCGTTTTTATCTCAGTGGAGACTCATCCGAATATGCATTGCCCAACAAGGGTTAGGGTCCCATAAACGGTTGCTTTTGTGTTCTTAGAGTTTTATTATTATTATTATTATTATTATTATTATTATTATTATTATTATTATTATTTCCCTGTAAAAACTGCGATGGTGATGAATTGACTATGATGATGATGATAATTGATGAATGGTTTTTGAGGGTGGTTGTCTCCACAATTCTGTTTTAATTACAAAGAATTAATTTTAACTCTTTATTTTAGATTTATGATTTAGGATTTAAAATTTTAGGGTTTAGATTTATGGTTTAGACTTCAGAATTGAATAAAGAACTTTACTAGTATTCGCACGTACTTGTATTTAAAAATAGTCGAACATCAAAATAGATTTGAAACCCCTTTTAAGATATGTCTGCATTGCATTGGCTAAAGTAACATAGTTAGTGTAGTCTCACAAAATATTCATTCTAAGACCAATTCTATGGTGTTTATTGTAAAAGCAAGTATTTAAAATAGGCGGGGAGAGAGACAATGGAAAATGTTTTATATATTAGAGTTGTAAAAAATAGGTTACAATGTATAGTTATTTATAGGTATAAGAGAACCCTAACAATAATATCTAAATTCTAAAATAATGTAACATACATAATAATATATTTGAATCTAAAGTATCTTAACAATAGTCATCCCCTCATTCTAAACTACACCATTTACTTAATACTTTCTCTATCCTTTGCCCTCTTTTACGTCACTTTCCTTTTCTTTGTTTATCTATCCGAGTATTCCTTGGCCAGACAATACAAGAAGATAGAAAGAACGAATAATTTTATGGGGAAATATTAAATTGGATATTTCATACGAGGCATGTGTCATGTGTCAAGTTGAAACTAGAAAAAAAATGTTATGTTGAAAGATCTTGGAGGAGACAGATGTAAATTCCGCTTAATATTTATGAAACAACATTTATTGGTAAACATATGAAAAGTATATAAATGAATGATTTTAAAAGAACTCAACCTTATTCATTTATCATAGAATTGTCACAACTTACAAGTGCTTAGGAATGTCAAGTTTATCTGCATTCGTGGGAACCTGTAATTAAGCGCATGCGTCATGTTAAGTTTTGAAGTGATAAAGAAGATTTAAGACTTACTATATAAAGAACCCAAGTGTATGCAATTATAACTAATAACTCATATCATTGATGATTGTAACTGAATTCATAAAGTGAACTGATAAGTGATAAGCATAGCAAGCAACAAAGTAGCGAAGAGCACCGGCAAGGTGGTGTGTGTCACCGGAGCTTCCGGTTACATCGCTTCATGGATCGTGAAGTTTCTTCTTAAATGCGGTTACACTCTCAGGGCCACTGTTCGGGACACAAGTCAGGTTACTTACACTGTCAATGATCCTCAGGTTCAGTTCGGTTAGTTCCGTTTTATACATTACGTGACACTGCGTTTCTTTTTATGAATTGTTTGTTTGTTTAGGTATTTTATGAGTATTAGTTGTTCTTGTGTGATCCAAATCTTTTTTTGTTTTTCCATTTTCCATTGATAGAAGAATCATTCGCATTCTTTGATACAGGGGCACAAACATTTCTAAATGTTACTTTTGGATGGATCAATGTGAAAGATGTTGCAACTGCTAACGACCAAAGAGAGTACCTGGATAGAATATTGGATAACTAGATTACCTATTCAATTGGTTTGTCGTTATTTGAATCATCTGCACTTTTATACATTTCCTTATTCTTTATATAAAAGTTTATTTTTTGTTTTTAAAACCTTTTATCAATTTTTTTTTTATCAATCAGTTTAATACCAAATAAAATATATACAAAAGTGAAATATATAACTGTAGTGAACAGAGGTTTATGCGTGCCATAATGTCTGATTGTGATACATAATTTACACTGGTTTTTTATGTGGTTTATGGAAACAATATACGGAGAATCCCAACTCCCAAATCCTCACTTATTATGTACATTGCCAAGTAGCAAGTAGTAGCCATCATACAATAAAAATACAAACTTTAATGGTGGCAACAGCCACACTCTGTATCCATGAGATAAGAGATTGAAGCCACCCCACAACTCGTATGCTACACTGTCTACGCCACAACTGGATAAGAGGCACATGTAGCAACACCTGAAAAAAAAGGAAAATAAATAATTAAAAAAGAAAAGAAGAAGAAGAAGCAAAAGTAGTACTTAAATTTGATTCCTCTCGGGTTTATAAATACAGAATTTCAATTTTACTGTCACTACTCTAGCAACTAGCAAGGCCAACTTTCCTGTTGAACAAAGAATTGAATTTATAATTGATCATCCGCTTTAGTATTTTAGTAAATTTTAAGAGAAATGGTTAACTTAACAAATATATATCATGTCCACGTCATCTTTCTAATTACAAAGAAAAGAAGTAATCTTTTTAAGAAAGGAAAAATGTCAAGACAATTCAATTAGTGTTTAGATGTATGCTTTAGGAAGATAATTAGCCCTTCGGTTTCAATTTTCAATATTTTCTATTTTCAGGAAGTAGTTGAAAGGAGGAGGGGTCAATACAGGATATAAATATTTTACTATTTTACATTTTTTCTTTAAACAAAAACATTTTCTCAAACCACACAAGCACTTAGAATAATATACCATTACTCTTTGCAAATCAACGAACATAGCTTTGTGAAGGAACAAACACAGTAAAATAATTGATTGAGAATTTGAGATTACTTTTGGTGGGCGTTAGATACTTACCGCACATATTCTTCCCCAGTTCCATCTTGAAGTAGCCATTGTCACCCCATGAATTTCCCCATGAATTTTTAATAAGCCAATATGGGACACCATTTTCGACTCCATACCCAACAGCAAGAACAGCATGGTTCACATCCTGCAATCATATTCATGTTTTTTGTTTATATGTGACAAGTGGATTGAATTGTCCTTTTCTGAAATCAGACTATAATGGACATTCACATGCAACGTAGGTAGTGCAGGACCATCTGACACTAGAAATCAAATTAAAGTATGTGATTGATCCATGTTAAGAGTTATTATGAGCATACATTGATAGAGGAACCATAAATTCCATTTGCATTGTTAAAGAATCTCAACATTCAAACTAAACATATTAGAGATAAGGTATCAGTGAACTAGTTGGAATTAGTTACTATTTTGAATATAAGGACTGATTTTTTTCAACATTCTCATCATTTCGTGAAGTTAAGATTTTTTTTTCTTCAAATTTTCCACTGGGTTCTCTTTATTCTCCGATCACCATGATTCTCAACAACAACAAAAAATGTCAAGAAAAATGCAATGTAGACTTGATAATCAAAGACTATGGAATCTCTTGTATTTTCTAGTAGAAGAAATCACCTGGGATGTGCTTCCGCAAGTGTTACTAGTGTAGACGCCATCCTTGTAGAATCGGAAACCATCGACCACCTGAAATGCCACACTAACTGGCCGAACAAAAGCAACTGCATGCTTCAGTTCGTCCTCAGCAGCCTGTAAACAAGAAAAAGCAAACGACTTTAATAGAAATTAAAAAAAGACTCATGCAACTTTGTCTGAGGTGTGAGACCAAGAAAGTTTGATTCTATCCTGTCTCTTCTAACAAGTAAAGGTTCAATCATAAGAAAATTATGCAGAACCCCATTTACAGGAAGTCATAGAAGCAAGTGTTTTCTGAATTACCAAGGTAATATTGACAGAGTCAAGGACTTGAACAGCAACATTTTCAGCATTGAATTTGCAGACACCATTCTTAGCAGTATAGGGATATGCTGCTTCTGAGTCAAGTCCTCCATTGTATTTAATGTATTCAAAAGCCTGGGATGGCAACCCACCATTACAACCAAAGTTGTTGAAAGCACCAGCACAATCCACTAGCTGCTGCTCAGAAAGAGAGATGTTCTTTCCAAACGCCTGTGCATAGGCTGCTTCTAAAGCTCCAGTTGTGCTGCAGATTCGGATCTCATCGGTTAAAGCATGACAAAGAGAACCTTGTTTTTAATTCTAATTTTTATTTCTTTACTTGAGTACCGTTTTGTTTTATCAGCTTTCACTGGCACTTAAAAACATTTTGTAGATTCATATATTAATGTATTTGGATAAAAGTGGAAACAATTGTATCCAAATGAATACATTAATCCAAAGATTTATCAAATTTTCAAATAAAACAGAATAATGGGAGTGTTCTTCAATAGGCCATGTCTAGCTAAGAAATATTTGTGAGTGTGAAAGTAACCTGAATGTCCAGCAAGATCCACAGGAGCCTTGATCTTTAACTGCGCTAACAATACCTTTTTCTCTCCAGTCTTTCTGCAAAGCACAACCAAAGGAATTGAAACTTATGTAAGCTTGAATATTGTCAAAGCTATAATAAGGGAATACCATAATTGATTGCTTCAGTAGAAGTTTATAGTGTTTGTGGCATACCTTGTCAGGAAGAACAACATCAGTAAGCTTATGATTACCCTTAAGGGTAGCAGAGCAATTTTGTGCAGCACCTAGTCTGTGCCTTTTGAACTCCTCCCAAGTCCAATCAGCAAAATCTGATATAAGATAGATATTAATAACATCACAGTCCGCAAGATTGATTCTGTTACTAGTGATTCACTTCGTTTGTAACCTCTTACTTTCAATTTTATTATTAGTTAATACAGTGGAAAACTAAAAGTAATCTAGTCACCAGAGACATACGTGGAAAGTAATACTAATACCAAAAGCTAAAGATAACGAATCTTCACAACCGTCCGATCACAAAAACGCGCAACAAATCACAATCCAACGGCAGAAATCAACACATCAACTAAAAAAGAAGCAGAGTATTAGAGTAACTTACGGTTAACTGCGAGAGTGTACGACAAGCGCTTTCTGTTAATAGATCTTATGAGCCTCTTGTTCTCGGAGAACACTTCAAACCGCATCTTCAGCTCTTCGGAGCTCTCGTACCGTTTTCCATGCCTCACGGCGAACCGCGCGAAAGAGAGAGCGTGCCGGGTTCGCCCGACGACCCGAACCACTTCCTCCTCCACTTCTCGGAGCTCGTCCGAAACCATTCGGATCAGGTTCGCATCATCGGAGGTCCAGCCGGCCGATGCGGCGGCGAAGGCGGCGAAGCACAGGACAGCGATGGTGAACCACGCCGCCGCCGACGGTGACGATGAGCACGCCATATTGTTCTTTGTGCTGTGAAAGTAAGCTAGTGGTGTGTGACGTAATCCCGAAGTTGTTGGGGTAGGAAGAAATGGTATCTTCGAATGGGATTCATTTTATAATCGTATTGGTTGTTGCGGGATCTTCAAATTGACCAAAATACCCTGCTCTTTCAGAAATCATTGCGTCTTCTCTCAAGGCCATGTACGTAATACTGGGATATTTTTTTTCCCTTTCTTTTTTGCATACTTCCAGAATGTCAGTTACATTCATTTATTAAGGGTATCATTAAATGGAGAACAATCGGAAAATTATGAATTTATGATAAATATATTAATATTTAAGTATGGTAAATGAATAAATGACATACAATAATTACTAAATAGACAATCTGTTTACGCCAAGTGTATGTATGTTAATTTGTCATTCCATTGAGAGAAAAAAATAAATTATGACAACCTACAGTACAGAAATAACATTCAACAATTTATTTTATGTAGGTCTCCTTTTCAAATGATGATAATATTTCATACCTAATACTCATGATGTGTAACTCTTAACTAGAGTTAAGTTATTACTTTTATTTTGCATTATGTTAATAAATATTCTCAAAATACAAGGAAAAGTATAAAGAGAAAAAAATTATTAAAATGTTTAGAAATTTTTACATATTCTAAGTTTTTTTTTTTTTTTTTTGAATAAACATGGTTTTGGCATATATCATATATGTGTATGTCACCAAAAAAAAATATCATATATGTGTATATATATATGAAGATTCCTTTTCCATTTCTGATGGTGAGGTTTTTAACATTATTGAAGGTTGCGAACGTGTTCCATGACGTAGTGATATGAAATTCTTGATATTTCTTGCCTATCACAGCATGGCGGGACCAATATTTCGTTATATATATTTTTATGTACAAGCAACAAATTTGAACCATAATGGTATACGTAACTGTGAATTATTAAAAAAAATAATGCTATGAAACCAATATTAGAAATCAATTAGGGAACTAACGAATAAGTGAGCATCCAAAACTAAAAATGTTATTATTCACATAATATAAAAGTTATCATCTATAACTCCTTATCGGCTTTCATTAGCTTTCAAATAAAGGTTTCATATACTTTTCCATAAAAAAATTAGTGTATAAAATCCTATAATGCACGAAAAATATCAATTTAATTTATGTTTTTATTCATATTTTTATATTATTCTTTACTAACTTATTTAATTTATATATATTTTACAGAATTGCTAGGTGTTCAGGATATTGTGCCAAGATGGCCTAAATCCCCAAAAAACACACAGTGAACCTTGGTCACTAACAAGGGCCCGCACCCGGGAACTGAAAAAAGAGAATGCCGAACTCCAATCTACCACGAGGAATCCACAGCCGCATGGCCGAAGAAGAAGGCGCCATCATAGTAGTTCGGACGACAGCGAATCTTCCTCGGGAAGGGACCGTAACGAGCGTCGGAGAGCCTACAGGCGATACAAGAGGACTAGAGATCGGACTGTAACCTCGCCCATCGACGGCCACACTCCGTTCTCAAGTCCGATCATGAGGGTCCAACCCCCCAAGCATTTTGTCAAGCCAACCGACATGAAGTACGACGGATCCACCGACCCCTATATCCATCTCAACGACTTTGAGCATCGGATGATCTGCAACGGCACGGTCGATGCGGTCAAATGTCGAGCTTTCCCCACCACTCTTACCGGTTTAGCGAGTCAATGGTTCACCTCCCTTCAGGCAGGCTCCATCTCGAGCTACTCTGAAATAAGAGAATTGTTCTTAAATGAATTCATCACGAGCATCGACAACACCAAACACCCCATCAACCTCCTAGCCGTCGTCCAAAAACCTAATGAGACCACCAGGAAATAAATCGAGCGTTTTAACGCTGAATGTAAGACTATCGACGGATTGATCGACGAAGTAGCCAGCTTATGCCTCACAAACGGCCTCGCTAATGATGAATCATAAAGCAGTTAACGACTAAGCCGATATAGACTCGGAAGAAGGAGATACAGGTCATTTCCAAAGAGTTCATCCACCGAGAGGAGGTTAACCGGGTGGTAGCTGCCACAAAGAACACCCAAACCCATACGGCTCCCCGAGGTCAAGGACAAACATCCCACCCCAGGTATAACCATCGGGACAACGGGCCTCGGGTTACCGAGACAAAAATTCGATAATTACACTCCACTAGTGGCCTCCATTACGGAGATCTACCATCAAGTCTCGGAAAATGGCATCCTTCCCAAAGCTAGACCATTGAAAGGAATGACTCAAAATGCAAAGAACAAATCTCTGTTTTGTGATTACCACCAAGGCTACAGACACAAAACACAAGATTGTTACGACCTTAAGGACGCCATTGAACAAGCCATCAGAGATGGCAAGTTGAATGAGTTCGTTCAGATTATTCGGGAACCAAGAACCACTGACAGAGAGCGATCCCCAAGGCCAAAATCCCGGAACCCAAGATTCCGAAGGGACGACGATGAACCAATCATGGAAATCGCCGTGATCACCGGTTCAAGCACCCCGGAGAAATCCAAGTCGGCCCTCAAAAAGGACCTGAAGATTCTGGCAACCGTACAGATCCCCCTCCACTGTTCCCGATGATTACTTTCGGAAAGGAAGATTTTATCCATGGCTTGACAGACTCCGACTCGCCGATGGTGATCTCGGCCAAACTCGGACCAGGCTTAGTTCATAGAATCTTAGTGGACACCGGCGTGGACTCGAACATCATGTTCCGGAATGCCTTCGACGGCCTTGGCTTCAAAGACAACAACTTAAAGACTCACCAACCCGGAGTCATGGGACTCGGCGACAATTTCATCAAACCAGATGGAAGCATCGACCTTCCGATGACCATCGGATCGGGAAAAACCTGGAAGACTGTTATGGCCGAGTTCGTCGTCTTACAAGACTCTACGGCTTATAACATTATTTTGGGTCGCAAAACCATCAACGACCTCGGTGGTGCTGTATTAACCAAGTTCCTGGTAATGAAATATGAAGCTGAGTCCGGCGAGGTCGGAACAATCTTTGGTGATTGGGAGGCAGCTGATCGCTCGAAAACCTTCCTCTTTCTTTTTCTTAATCACAAGAGCGATTCCGGCAAGTGAACCGGATCAAGTAGTATCACTCTAGGAGTGGATATCGTTCCCACG
>JASCZI010122409.1:3136-13770 GCA_036250425.1 Stylosanthes scabra | reverse complement strand
TTATAATATATTTTTGGCTGCTTTTAATGAATTATTGCATTAATATCACAAAGAATTGAGTATGATTTATCCTAGAAAACCTCTAAAGATGCTCATGCATCACTCACACGCGATTTCCTTCGGGCCATTGAGTATCCAAGCACACCACATCATACCTGTAGCTCTAGTTAGCCACACCGACTCTCATTCATGCACAATCCAACACCTACAACACATACACACAACAACACACAAAAGACCCAAACCTATCAATTCTTAGGGCTCAAATAAGAGCAAAGCTAGGGTTGGAACGTCTTACTGGGGTTGCAAGCACAATGGCTTCGATTACCATGCTCTACGCATGCAAGATCATCACCTAAAACATGAATTTCGAAAACATGCAAGGTGATCAAGCTCATTTTCGAGCAGAAACTTAAGAGCTAGAAATGAGAGGGAATTCTTAATACCCATACCTCATACGTGGTGTAGAATCGAAGGGAATGGAACAAGCTTCGAGTAGCCGCAAACGGTCCGTCAATCGGAGCTCCGGATCAAAAGTTATCACGATCGAAAGTCGCCGATGAATAATGGAGAATTGATTCTGAACCAATTCTCTCAGTTCACTTCAGCTGAATTTGAGAAAATGAGGTGGTTTGGGCAGCTTTGGCCCTTATATGGTGGCGGTTCGGTTATTTGTGGTTTGGTCTGGTTCGGGCCAAACTTTTAGCGAAGGTGTTCGCGTTTGCGCACTAAATTTCTAGTTCACGTATGTGTTTCCTCACATTTATTTTGTTCCGGTTCATTACCGTTGGCAGAAAGCCGGTTCGATTGGCTCAGCTAACGGTACGGGGTTTACATTCTACCCACCTTATTTAGAAGTTCGTCCTCGAATTTCCAACTCCTACGTCACTCGGTTCACTTCCGAGAACGCTCTCTCACATTTTAGTTTTAGAACAAGATTGACAAGTCAATCTCGATGGGATCGTTCGTACTCCTCCTACATGTTTTCCAGGTTTTCGTAGCAATCGCCTTTGGGTATTCCGCGATCCATTGAACGTGAAAATATCTCGTCGAAAGGTTTCTATCGTGCCCTATGTGTTATCGTATGTTAATTATTCGCTTGATGACAAGAAGAGAACATTCGTTGTCTCACTCGTCATCGGTTCGCTTGGAATCTACGGATGTTCATCGGTGATCGTAGGCTTGGTTGTTTCGTTCACACCTCTATTTGAGATGCGGACGCGTTGTCGATTTTGTTTCGTGGGGTTCTAAGGTTTCTAAGCTTATTCTAACGTTTTCCCTTCATTTTTCTCAATTCCTTCTACTTTCTTTCTCATTTTCTCTCAAGTCTCTCTCAACCCTTACCACTCTCAACCTCAAAAACTCTCCTTTCTTCATTCCTCCACCACTCTCTTACCACCATTCTTACTTTTTACCTCTTCCCTTCTCTTCCTTGCATCTTCTATCACTTCCCAATCTCTCTTCCCTCAAATCTCACTTTTCCTCATCTCTTTTCTCTTCTTTTTGGTTCTAGTTTTCTCACTCTCACTTAACTTCACACAATGCCGCGTCTTAAGCAAGCTGGTAGGCGAACTAGGATGGATCCTAATGCACTACCAATGCCACCGTGCCTTTCCCAAATGCCGGAAGAGCATTGGTTTGATGACGACAATGAGAGACTCGCGTATGACGAACGCCTCTCAAAGATGGAGATACTTCCACCCAAGTTCATCGGGGATGGGGTGCTTCCGGACGCGAAGTACCCGGAGTTTTGGAGACTCATTGACATCGAAGGCTTCCGCCCTTTCCTCTACATGCGTGAGAGGTAAGCAACCTCTACACTTTGTGGTTTACTTAAATTTTCCTAGCGTAGGTTCATGCTTGAATGGCTAGTTCTAGGATTATATGTTGTGATATTGACTTAGAGACTTCTATATACTAGGATTGTGGTGTTTGATTGATTTGTATGGTTTAGTTGGGATTTCTTGTGTGCTAAGGCTCCTAGCCTTCTATTCCAATTTAGTTTCTATTTGTTGTTAATCGTACACTCTTGGTTCACTCTCGAATTGTATTGTTTGGTTTGTAAATGTTGAATCTATTTGGTTGAGTTGTGGTTACGCATCTTGGTTTTGTTCCTAATTTGGTTGTCAAGGTTCTTCTATTCTATCTATCTGTCTGATGTAGTTTTCCCTATCCTTATGTTGCTGCTTGGTTGGGATTTTTTGAATGCAGGTATTATCCGTGTTTTGTTGCAGCCGCCTTTACCACTTTGTTCATTCAGGATAACCTAAATGACGAGGGGAATAGAGGTTTCATTTTCGGATTCAGGCTCGGAGGTCGTAGTTATGAGTTTCCACTCTCAACACTAGCGACCGTCTAGGGTCTGAAGGACGAAGGCGTCACCTTCAAGGGTGGTAACAACCCTCATGGAATGTGGAATGAATTCAACAAGCTGGACGCAATCAGAGGTCTCCGGTTGGAGCATGCCACATCTGGAAAGTACGCGATCAGTAGGATGTCCACCGATCACAGACTCCTATTGTACGTGCTTTCCTACGTGCTACTACCGAGGAAAAGCAACCATGGTTCAGCTTCCGAGGAAGATCTCCTAATTTTGTGGGCTATGGTTCAGGAGAAGCAAATCCACTGGCCATATCTGATAGCGCACAGGATGCTTAGGTATTCGGAGCGCAAGGTAACTACTTAACACTCTTAGTTTTGGTTTTCTAACTTAATTGTTATAGTTATCGATTTCGTTTACGTTTACTAATCGCTTGCTAACCTTAACTAGTTTCACTGACGTATGGTTTTATGTATGTGTTCCCTTTTGTTTCGTAGGCTACCTCGTTTCTAGGACATGCTCACCTGTGGACGAGGATCTTCGAGATCGCACCACTGGACCTAACACGTGAGGAGGACATGGAGCCAGAGATATCCCACGCTATTTCTTCCAAGAACATCCACCAGATGCAGAGGAACTTGGTTAATCACGCCAACGTTGCTGAGGATGCGGGGGTTGATGCTATGGCAGGCGCACAGCCTCGAGTTGAGACCGATGCTCCTTCTTAGATTCCTGCTGAGACGGGAGTGCCACCACAGTTTCAGCCGAACATAGCTGAGTTTGTTCGGAAAGGTTTCGAGGACATGCAGTCGATGATGACCGAAGGTTTTGCGAGATTATCGGATCGCATTGACCGACTCGACACTCACATGGTCAGCCAGGACACAGATCTTCGTAACTTATCGGACGAGTTCCGTAGTTTTCACGGCGAGAAAATGTACATGGATGTTCAGGAGCAGCCCGACGATACTCCGATGCAGGATTAGTTCCTAGGTGTTATTGTTTTGTTTTCCTATGGGTAGTATTGATACTTGTAGTGATACCTTTGGTTTCGGATTTGTTTACTTCTATCGTTTTGGAATATTGGATGTATTGGTATATTTTTCTTAACACTTAGGAATTCTAGCTATCTATCTAATATGCTTATGGTTTATTTCCGAGTTTTCTTTGATTCTCCTATGCGAATGTTTAGGCTCTGGATGATTGCGGGTTGAACACAAACCCTTTAAGCTCAAAGCTTACCCTATGTGCGCTAGTTTATGATTTTCAGGATCAACTTAGACATATAACTAGGATTAAGCACGATGACTTGAATCAAATAAAGACAATACTCCACTTTTGAAATAAACTCCGACTATCTAGTGGGGACGACACCACTTCAAGCTCTCGTAACTTAACTCTACACTAAGCTCGCAACTTTATCCAATCCGTTGTATTCTGTTTGAGTCCTTACGTTTAGAAAAGAATCAGCTTCGACATTGGAGTTGATCAGACTCTATGTCAAGGCACCACTATAAGGTTACCAAATAGAATGAACTCAGACAGACTACTAATAGACCATCATGCTCACTGACTCAGATTGTTGCCATTGGCGACATCCTTTGCATGATTGTTTGGTTCAGACCATGCATTGAAGCATAGCAGTTTCCTCCCCCAGGCTCACAAGGAAAGAACTGCTCTGATACCAAATATAACACCCTGGAATCAGCTAATCATGTTGCGAACCAGATTAACCAATTTCGAGGCATTACGGACGCTCGACCACTACTAAATACAAGGGTTTTTGAAATCCGTTTAAGAAATGGTACGTTTTGAACATAAAACACAGTTCAGTATTAAAATAGAGCCAATGACCAATATACATCACTTGTTTACATAAAAATACATATTTATATATACATATGTCCAAATGGTTCGACACTATACAACCTTGAACCGGCGAAGCTCAGGTTCAATACACAACATGCTAAATCCTATCACATACTTTGGACAAACTTCACTAATTCTCCGACGGAACATCCGACAACTCAATCTTCGGAGAAACTAGACCATACATACCGGGAGAATGCTTCGCCAACTTTCCAAGCTCGAACCTGCACCTGAAAAGCCTGAAATATATACGGAGTGAGAATCCCAAACCCATGGATTCTCAGGACGGATAAAGCGCCAAAACTACACTAAGTAAGCTAGTAGGAACACATGGGGCAATCCTACTCGACACTCGGGTTTTACCTTTCCTCGCATACGCGTCATACAACTCTCAAGCCCTTAACCCATTTCCTTAATCCTACCACATTCATTTTCTACTCTTTCATTTGGTTAGCTCTTTACCTAGAAATCTCTATATTTCCTTCTTATCATTTTCATCGTCTTTACCTAGCTTACTACTCTCTTCCATATCACACAATAGCAACATACATACGCATACACAAGCAAGCATACAAACATAAGCATACAACTAGCAAGTAGCAATTACATTTACAAGCAAGCACACCCAAGCAATGTCACACAAATGCACATGATGAATGCCTGATCCTACGGCTAAGATGAGCTCACCCGGTCAGTTCCATTAGCCAACCCGACCGATCCAGTATATATCCCGGATCACTACCGTACGCACTTCCCTGAGGACAACTCGCTCCTTGCCCCGAACGTTTACGTTCTTTTTTCCATATATATATATGGGGGTTTCCTCCTTTCTCATATGGTACGCCGGGATGTTGGCCCTAGTGACCCCCCATGGCACGCACTACGCCGGTTGCCCGCTATTGCCGTAAGCCGGGTCGTTTGCCCGCAGGTCCCCACTGTCGCTTCGGCTCACGTTATGTCAACACGGTGACATTCTTCCTCATAACGAGGGGATCAAAGCTCTATATATGAGTCGTATCATCCTCTTTCATAAAACAAGGTGTGAGAGATCCTTAACCTTTTCCAAATTACTTTGAAAACCAAGACATACCTTTAGAATCGATTCCGAAGAGGAAGAATCGACTCTAAGGTAGTTTTCGAACGTTAAATTCAAATCTTGGACACTAGTAAATCGATTCTGGAGTCCCCGAATCGACTCACGGGTCCCTTTCCATACCCTTTTCAAAACCCAGAATCGACTCCAGCATCAGCTGAATCGATTCTCTGCAACTCTTTCAAAACCAAAACATTTCTGTCCACTTATGAATCGAATCTACAATCTTCCGAATTGATTCGAAACACTTAGAGAACTTTTTCAAGAATGGACCATCATCTGAATCGACTCTGGAGGGCTAGAATCGATTCATATGATGGTCATTTGGCCTCTGTGATATTCTGAATCGATTCTAAGGTCATGGGAATCGATTCTTTGCTCTCGAAGTCCACTTTACTTAGGAAAATGGCTCAGAGAATCGACTTTGTTGCAGATAGAATCGATTCCCTGGAGCTCTGCTACATTTCTACAGAATTGCTAAGTTCAAAACCCTCAAACTCTTTGCTCCCTAGGCCAATTTCAACCATTTCAAAGCATTTTCTAAATCTTAAAACATACTTTGAAAGCCTTTTCTTGGAAATCATTTTCATCATTTAAAACCAAAGTTATTGCTCACCGAAGTTCACCAAAAAACATATTTTCCTTGTCAAAACCTCTTCTAAAACTTCCTAGGACTCTCTCTACAATTCTCATCTCAATGCCCCTCGGGCTCCTCATTTCTAAAACACCGCTTCATGTATAGCCGTTCTCTTTTTCGTTTTCACAATTCATATGACCATCGGCCTCATATCATCATCAATCATCATCATCATTCATCATATTCATCATCAAACAACAAGCACACACTTATCATACACATTTATCTATTTTTATCCATATCCTTCCAGGCTTATACTTCCTATCATGGCATCCTAGGTTCCACTAGCCTAAGTGCTCATACCAGATTACCTAGTGCAGTGATGAATCTAAATCTGTACCTGGACGCAAGCTCAATGCTCACATGCGATTTCCTTCGTGCCATTGAGTATCCAAGCACGCTACATCATACCCGTAGCTTTAATTAGCCACACCGACTCTCATTCATGCACAATCCAACACCTACAACACATACACACAACAACAACACACAAAAGACCCAAACTTATCAATTCTTAGGGCTCAAATAAGAGCAAAGCTAGGGTTGGAATGTCTTACCGGAGCTTCGATTACCATGCTCTACGCATGCAAGATCATCACCTAAAATATGAATTTCGAAAACATGCAAGGTGATCAAGCTTATTTTGGAGCAGAAACTTAAGAGCTAGAAATGAGAGGGAATTCGTGATACCCATACCTCATACGTGGTGTAAAATCGAAGGGGACGGAACAAGCTTCGAGTAGCCGCAAACGGTGCGTCAATCGGAGCTCCGGATCAAAAGTTATCGCGATCGGAAGTCGTCGATGAATAGTGGAGAATTGATTCTTAATCAATTCTCTGAACCAATTCTCTCAATTCACTTCAGCTGAATTTGAGAAAATGAGGTGGTTTGGGCAGCTTTGGCCCTTATATAGTGGCGGTTCGGTTATTTCGTGATTTGGTCTGGTTTGGGCCAAACTTTTAGCCAAGGTGTTCGCGTTTGCGCACTAAATTTCTAGTTCAAGTATGTGTTTTCTCGCATTTATTTTGTTCCGGTTCACATAAATGGGGTCAGAGAAGAATTATTTTATTTTCTTCAATTTCACTTGTAGTAATTATAAGTCTCTGCAACATGACAGAGAAGAATTTTGACGGAAGATTTGAGAATATGATGCATGAGCATCATTAGTGGTTTTTCTTACTAATTCATGCACAATTTATTATACAATTAGCATGATATTCAATGTAATTAGTAATTAATTAAATCAATTAGATACTTTGAGTATTTTGTTATTAACTTACAGGAAAATTGGATAAGGAAGCTTGAGGAGGAAGAAAACAGAGAATACAGAGGGAATTCTAGCATGAGCAGCTATGCCTACGTGTGAAGCAAAAAGTCTAGCCGTGAATCAAGCATCATATGGAAAAGTCTAGGCGTACTCCCAAATGTCTAGGCGTACTCTCAAAAGTCTAGGCATCCAAGCTTAGAGTCTTAGTCCAAATGCAAGATAATTTCATTTTTGGGAAATTTGTAATTCATTTAGGATTTGTAAATATATAAGTAGATGAATTTCCAATGATTAAGGGATGGATGACATTTCCATTTCATCATTTGAAATTAGATTAGAATTAGAAACTACTTTGTAACAATTTCTTGGAATCAAATCAGTATTCATATTTTTCTAGAATTCTTCTTTTCTCTTTTTCTCTAAAGTTCTTTGAATGTTCATGCATTCAAGATTCACATTCATCACTTTCCTTGAGTTACTCATAATCATGAGTGGCTAATCACCATAGAGATTAAGGAGGAGGAGCTATGTTCTTTATCAAGCTAATGGATTAATCCAAGAATGTTTTCTAAATCTGCAAGTTTCTATCCAAATTCAAAGGATCTTTCTTGTTCATCAATTCAAGAATCAAGTTCAACCGAGAGCTATAATTGGTTCTTACTTTTGGTTTAATTTCTATTCTAGATCATGAGATTAAACATATTATCAATAGTTTGTGAATTATCAAGATTGAAGTTTAATTGAATAAGTGACATGAAATTTGGTTTTGCATTGATCTTGGTGTCATAAACTAGTTCAAGAATGATCTTTCACATTTGTTCCTTGTATTAGAGATAATCTTTGAATGAATGTGCCATATATGAATCTGTATTCCCATCACATAAATGATTGATTTGCTTCTTGTTTGATTCTTTGTCATAATCTTTAAAGATTTGATTACTCACGAGTAGTTAGATCTTCCATGTTTTGAATTATTGAGTTTGAGAAAATAGGCATTCAAACATATTCAAGAATCATTCCATATTTCTTTACTTGACTTAGAGATGAGCATGTGATTTAATGTGTATTAGAATCTTTGATAATCTAATGAGGTTTTGCATGAGATTGAATATGTGACATTTAATTCTTTCCTTGAGTCTTGTTGATTATCATAGGTTTAAATCAAGATATGTGTATTATCTCTTTTCTTGTTTGATTAGTCAAGAGATTGATGATTGATTAAGTTAAAGACAAAATAGATCACTAAGAGATTAGGGTTTAGTTATATTAGGATTCATGGTGAATTATGATAGCTTGCAGAAAAAGAAAAGTAAAATTGGATTAGGAAGTTAGTTTGTGAACATCTCCAATTCCTTGATCTTGCCCTTTACATTAGCATCTTTCATTAGTTCTTGTTATTGATTTACATTTTTAGTAGTTTTTGGTTTAATAAAGATTGCTTTTCTTGAATGTTCTTTAAGGGCTACGTTGTTCTTTATTGCTTTCTTTCTTAGTTTAGCATTAATCTTTGATTAATCACTTAGGTCTAATTAAAGAACCGAATTAAAGATATTGGTTGATCCACCTTTCCTCGTGGGAATGATTACCCACTCACCGTGGAATTACTTGGGATCCGATACACTTGTCGGAGTGTTGCGAATCAAAAGATTTGGCTCATCAAGTTTTTGGCAAAAGCTTGATGCAAGAAGATCTTTTCAAGAAACTAAACAAACAAGATCTCTCAACATTCCGACAAGTGAATCGGACCAAGTAGTACCACTAAAGAGTGGGATATCATTCCCACGAGGAAAGGTGCATCAAGCAATACTTGTTTAGTGATTCCTTAAGTACATCAAATCGATTAACAAAGAATTAATACAACACTTTAACTAAAGAAACATACAAAACATGCAAGAAGTGAACAAAAACGTTCAAGAACATAAATCTTTAAACAATTAACAACTACAATTATGCAAATGCAAATAAAGATTAAGAAAGATTCAATAAAGGGAACAAGATTAAGGGATAGGAGATATTCATAAACACAAATTCATAATCCAATATCACTAACTATTTTTCTGCAAGTCATACCTACACAATTCACCACGAATCCTAGTATAACTAAATCCTTATCCCTTAGCAATCTAGTTTCTCTTTAACCTATCTAATCATCAATCTCTTGACTAATCAAACAAGCAAAAAGAATTAATATGTCACATATTCAATCACATGCAAACCTCATACAATCATCAAAGATTATAATACACATCAAATCACATGCCTATCTCTAGGTCACATAAAGAAACATGGAATGATTCTTGAATATGTTTGAATGCCTATTCTCTCGAACTCAACAATCCAAAACATGAAAGATCGATCATTCGTCAACAACCGAATCTTTAAACAACCATGACAAAGAATCAAACAAGATGCAAATCAATCATCTATGTGATAAAAATTTAGATTCATATAATGGCACATACATTCAAAACATCATCTCTAATGCAAAGAACACACATGAAAGATCATTCTTGAACTAGTTTATGCTATCAAGATCAATGCAAGACCAAATTTCATGTCACTTATTCAATCAAACACCAACAAAGACAATGCATAAACCATCAAATAATATGTTTAATCTCATGATCTAGAATAGAAACTAAACCAAAGTAAGAACCAATTATACCTCTCGGTTATCTTGATCCTTGAATTGATGAACAAGAAGAATCCTTTGAATAATAGTAGAACTTGCAGATTTGAATATATTATTGAATTAATCCATTGGCTTGATAGAATAGAGCTCCTCCTCCTTAATCTTCAAGTGAGTTTAGCCACTCATGATGATGAATGACTTCAAGAAATGTATGAAGGTGGTTCTTGAATGAATGAACATTCAACGAACTTCAAAGAAAATATGGAAAAGATAGAATCTTGAGAGAAAAGAAGGTAGAAAAATGAATTGCCTCTTTACTAATTGAAAAGTGTAAGTTACAAGACTTGATGGAAACTTCAAAGAATACTAGAACTAAAACTAGAGAGAAACTAAGAATGAATTCTCTCCTAAACTCTATGATTCCTAATGAATGAATTCTCAAAGGTAAGTAATGTAAAATTGTCTTAATGTGTCTCTAATGTGAGGTTTTCCATCTATATATAGGTTTACAAAAGGGATAAATGAAATACAGTTGTATTGGAAATGAAATTTCCAATTCTGCCCAAAACAGAGTGTTCCCACGCCTAGACTTTGCTTTGGCGCCTAGGCGTGGGCCTCTATTTAAAACTTGGCTCTGGATGTTTGTAAATAGAATTTTCCATGCCTAGACTTTGGCTTTGGCGCCTAGGCGTGGGTCTTGGATGATCAAAGGATGCCTAGGCGTTGGTGTGGCGCCTAGACTTGAGCTTGGGATGTGCTTGGCCACGCCTAGACTTTGGCTTCTACGCCTAGGCGTGGGTTATCTTGGCCTCAGC